>CM050921.1:9524306-9726182 GCA_027742785.1 Vigna reflexopilosa
CCACTTGCACTTCCCTCAGACTCTTCCATGATTCTTGGAACAGACCAACCAAGTGAAGTTGTTATATGGCTGAAGAGGAAACAAGAAGGAGAAGAAGAAGAAGAAGAAGAAGAAGAAAAGGAGGAAAGGGTTTGTTTGAGGGAAATAGCATGGTGGTATGGTAAGTGAGTGTGTTGTGGGAGAGAAAGAGAGATAGATAACTAGTAATTTGGTAAATGGTGAAAAGAATGAGTTTTGTTGTGTTGTGTTGAAGTTGAAGAAAATGGTGAAAATGTTTGAAGAGGAAAGAGATTGATGTAGGACAGATGAAAGGGGTGGCCATTTGATTTGTCGTCTGTAAGAAATAATGAGCATTGCCTTTTGTTTCAACATCTCTTGCCTCACATCTTCTCCTGCATGCCATCTCATGTTATCTCTCTCCACAACCCTACCAAAATCACACAATGTTTATTTTAATTTCATTTTATCTTCACAAATTCTTTTATTCTGGTAAATACAATTATTGATGTAATTTATTTAGAAATAAATCAGGGAAAATTTGATATTTCATCGAAAGTTGACTTCGATCAATTTAATTTTTATTTTTCAGAAGCTAAAATTGATACTTTTGGAAGGGCAGAGTATGTTACTATGCAGGATTAGAAGGATTTTGAATGAGATTATAATAACTATAAAGAGAATGGTTGGACCCGCCAACTAAATTCTTGTCCACTTTTTTGTCTTTATTAATGTTTAACTGACTTCTACATTCTTCAGTTTGCAACTGTTCGTCCAATCTTTGTCTTGCATACTCTATGTTTCATTTTCCTCATAATCTACTTGCTTTGAAAAAGAAAACGGACAGAAAGAATACGAAGCAATTGTAAGTTTTAGTATTTAAAAAAAAGATATGTTTTTGTTTCGAGATATAGATTGAGGTCAACCTTTAACATTTAGGAAGTAATTTAAAAGATTTAAATGTTGTATTGACTTCTAAGTTTCTTGTAATATTTTTGTAGCTGTTCATCTGAATTGTTTTAAATATTATTATACTAAAATCAGTATAACTTTTTGACAATTAAGATGATTTACAATTAAGATATTAATGATAGAATAAATACAATTTTTTTTTAAATCTACATTTATATATTTAGAAGTATGTTTTTGATTGACAACTATTTAATTACAACTCAACTAATTATATTTTACTTTAATTTTTCAACATTAATATTAATTGTTTTAACATTTCATCCATTGATCAAATTCAATATCGTTAATAGTCCATCAACTAAAGTGATTCATTCAAGTATATAAGTAATTGTTGTTTATATTATATATGTGATAGGTTCTTCGATTGAAAACCTATCTACAATGCACTCACCGACATGTATACACCAGAAAAAAGAATATAATATCTAAGAGAGTTATTCTCTTTCCATAGGATAAACATGATTCTGTCTACACAATATATCAATTAAAATGTAAAATATCACTCCAATACATTAGCTCTTATATAGGAGCTTTATTTCCCGCCTGAAACTAACAAAACAATTATAACAGTCTAACGCCTCTCCCCCTCTTTATTCCCTTTTCTCTTCCTTACATAGACTCTCAATGCTCTATCATTTCTCACCGCCTGATGTTCAACCTTGTCCCCAAGGTTGAAGTCTGGAAACTGCTCTTGGATAGTGAGCATGTCCTCTCACGTGGCACCCTCCTTTCCCCCTTCTTGCATTCAACTAGTACTTGGGGGATCAACTCCTTATCCCGTTGTTTTTGGCGTCGGTCCAAAATCTTGAGTGGCCAAAACATGGGACCCTCGGCCTGTAGTGTTACCAATGAGGAACATTAGTAAATTTGAAGATAAATGATTTTGATGATGCTCCAAGAAGAATAACTTGAAGAAGATATTAGAATCTATTTTAAAAGCACTTTGTAGAATATAAATGTATTATGAATGTCTTTAAATATGTAAAACTCGTATTTTTGGTACTGTTATGTATTTAATCGATTATGAGGAGCTATAATCGATTATCCTGAGCTTTTCAAAAAAACCATATTTCTCTGGAATAATCGATTATCACTCCAAATAATCGATTATCACGGTCTGTTTGAAAACTACCCAAGTTATTTTGAAAAACCTGTAATGGACTTAAATAATCGATTATCACTTATAATAATTGATTATTACTGCCAGTTGTAACATAACCTTTCATATTCAGACCTGCTGCTTATAAATAGGAGCTCTTAGAACTTCAGATATAACTTTTGAACTTAGAGCTTTTGAAGAATACAGTTTGTCTGAGGAAGTTCTCAAAAGCTAGTTCAGTTCCCTTGCCTTGTCTCGTGAATAGGAGAAGCTTGCATATCGTTGGTTGATAGTCGGAGCGGTTCTCTTCGAGTTGGTAAGGTGCTTTGCCTGGTCTCGTGAATAGGAGAAGCTTGCATTTCGTTGGTCGAAAGTCGGAGCGGTTCTCTTCGAGTTGGCAAGGTGTACTTTGTTTGGTCTCGTGAATAGGAGAAGCTCGCGTTTCATTTGTCGAAAGTCGGAGCGGATCTCTTCGAGTTGACAAAGTAGTTCACTTCCGGTTCGTTTGTCGAAGGAAAATGTTTTCTATCCTTTACTCATTTCATTATCTTGTAATCTGTACAACTATATTTTTAGTGAAAAAGGTTAATCACTCTTTATAGTGATTAACGACTAGACGTAGATTCTTTTGAATCGAACCAGTATAAAAATTATCTGTGTGATCTTTCTACTCCCTACACTCTTTACTGTTTTATGCACATCAACTGTTTGATAAATTTTCTGTAAGAAAATTTACTTTTAAAACTAACCATTTTAATTTTAACTTGTGACGGAACACGCTTTCTGCTTTATAAATTTTATTCTGCTATGTTATTCTCTCTGACTGATACCAACCAACATGTAGCTCCTCTGGTAGATTCTTCTCGACTTGTTGGGTGCCCACAACTACTTTCAATTAGGACACATGGAACACATAATGAATTCTTGATGTTTCAGGTAGTTGCAATTTAAAAGCAACTTTTCCAATCTGTTGTAGCACTCTAAAAGGCCTGATATATTGTGCTGATAATATGGGGTGCAACCTGGTATGCATGGAAGACTGCCTATGAGGCCTAATTTTTAAATACACCCAATCATCTACCTTAACCTCGACTGGTTTCCTTTTTCTGTTTGCATATTTGGCCATCAACTCCTATGCTCTTGTTAAGTGAAACCTGAGTTGTCTGGAGCTCTTGTCTGGAGCTCTTGGGCCACAAATTCTATAGTAGTCTCCCCTGGAATGAAACGAGTGAGTGCAGGATGTGTCCTTCCATAAACAGTTTCAAATGGGCTACATTTAGCCGCACCCTGATAGTTAGTATTATACCAATACTCAGTCCAGGGAAGAACTGTATTCCAGCTTTTAGGTTGTTCTGAACAAAAACACCTTAAATAACTCTCCAATATTTTGTTCAGTACCTTTGTCTGCCCGTCAGATTCAGGGTGGTATGTAGTGCTCATTTGCAGTTGGGTGCCCTGCAATCAAAATAACTCTTTCCAGAATATGCTTAGAAATAAAGTATCCATATCACTTACCATTGACACTGGCACTTCATGTAGCTTGACCACCTCTTTAACAAAGATTTCTGCTATGGTTTTGGTAGTGTATGGGTGTTTTAGGGGAAAAAAATGGCCATACTTTCTCAAGCGATCTACCACTACCAGAATCGCATCATGGCCCTGTGATTTTGGCAGCCTGACTATGAAGTCCATGCTGACTTCCTCCCAGATTGCTTGCGGTATTGGCAAAGTCTGTAACAAGCCTTGAGGGGATGATGCCAAATACTTGTGCTGCTGGAATACCAAACAGTGGGCTACAAAATCAGTGACAACCTTCTTCATTCCTACCTAATACAATGATTGGGCCACCTTGCGATAAGTCCTATAGACTCTTGAATGTCCTCTAGTGTTGGTGGTATGGAACTCAACTATAAGCTTGGGAATCCATGTAGAAGTGGCAGATAACACCAACCTTCCCTTGTAGTGAAGTCTATCATTCACCAAAGTAAAGATAGGATGAGAATTTGAATATGCTCGCACTTCCTCTATTATTTTTTTTAGACCCACATCCTCTTCAACCTCCTTTAGCACCTCCTGAAAATCCTGCCAATACGATCTTGTTATGATTCTCAATTCAGCCTCTCCCTCCTCCTTATCTTCACCTTTTCTAGACAATGCATCAGCCACTTTATTTGTCACTCCTGATTTATAAACAATGTCAAAATCGTATCCTAACAGCTTTGCCAACCAGTTTTGTTGATTTTAAATTGTTGTCCTTTGTTCAAGAAAATATTAGAGGCTCCTTTGATTAGTATGCTCCACAAACTTCTGACCCAGTAAATAGGGCTTCCAGTGTTGGATTGCCATCACTAAAGCCATGAGTTCTTTTTCATAAATGGATTTATTGAGGGATCCCTCTGACAGTGCCTTGCTAAAGAAAGCAATAGGCTTTTTGTTTTGAGTTAGGACAACTCCTACACCACTTCCTGATGCATCAAAGTCAATATGGAACTACTGCTTGAAATTGGGTAAAGCTAAAACCGGTGCAGTAGTAATGGCTACCTTTAACTTGGCCATAGTTGTTGTTGCGTGTGTTGTCCATATAAACAACCCCTTCTTCAACAATTATTTCAGAGGTTTTGCAATCTTTCCATAGTCCCTCATGGACCTCCTGTAATATCCTGTTAGACCCGAAAACCCTCTCAAAGCTTTTAGGGTCTTGGGTTCTGGCCATTCCTCCACTGCCACCACTTTATCTCTATCCATCTCCACCCCTTTCTCTGAAATTAAATGACCCAGGTATCTGATCCTCCTTCTCCCGAATTCACATTTCTTGACATTGGCAACCCACTGATGTTGTCTCAACGTTTCTAATACTTACCCAAGGTGTTTCAAGTGCTCCTCCCACTCCTGACTGTATATCAGGATATCATAAAAAAAATACTAGTACAAACTTCCTTAAGTAGGCCTTCAACAGATCATTCATCATGATTTGAAATGTAGTTGGCGCATTCGAGAGGCCAAAAGGCATGACAAGGAACTCGTAGTATCCTTGATGTGTTCTAAAGGTCGTTTTCTTGATGTCATCCTCCCCCATACGAATTTGGTGATATCCATCCTTCAAATCCACTTTGGAGAAATATTTTGCCCCCCTCAGTTCGTCCAATAATTACTCTATGACAGGTATAGGGAATTTGTTTGGAATGGTTGCGCGGTTTAGGGCTCTGTAATCAATGCAGAAGCATCAGCTGCCATCCTTTTTCTTGACTAGTATCATTGGACTTGAGTAAGGACTCGTGCTTGGTCGTATGATCCCTGCCTTCAACATTTCAGCCACCTGGTTCTCAATTTCCTCCTTGATCACATGAGGATATCTATATGGTCGGACATTAACGGGGTCGGTGCCTCCTTGAGCATGATTCGGTGGACTACATTTTGGGTTGGAGGTAAGCCCGTGGGTTCATTAAATACCTCTCCAAAATATATCAATACCTGCTGTAATTCCTCTTTTTGCATCCTTGTTAATTCAGAGTTGTTTTCTGCGGTTTCTGGATTTATCTCTGCTTTTCCCAGAGTCCAAATTAGAGTCACCGCTTCCACCGCTTTCATCTTCATTAATGCTTTCGGTGCCACTATCTTTCGTGCCAAAGTGAGGTCACCTTTTATTATTACCACTTTTTCCCCCTGTTTGTAGGCCATTTTTAATTCTCCCCAATTAATAGTAACTTATCCGAGTTTAGTTAACCATTCCATCCCCAAAATTAAATCTACTCCTCCTAATTCAAATAAATGAAAATGCTCCAGCACCTCCGTTTCTCCTACATTCACTAGAACGTCTCTACAACAGCCTCATGTTTTCTTTTTTCGGCCATCTCCCAAACTCACCATGTATGGTGGGGTCTCTTCTACCGGCAAGCCCAGCTCCTCCACCAACTCGGTTGCAATGAAGTTATGGCTAGTGTCACTGTCGATGAGGATCATCACCTTCTTTCCCCGAACCCAACCTTGTAGCTTCATAGTTTTGTACTGAGTGAGCGCACCCGCGAAGAACGATGATAATTCCATGCGTTTATGTTCAGCTTCTTCCCCACCTTCTCCCTCTTCGTCACCGTCGGCTTCGTCTTCCCCCATGATCACTACCCGCAAGCTTTTCTCTGTGCAGCGATGTCTGGGACTGAAGGGACCGCCACAGTGGAAGCACAACCCCACTTCTCTCCTTCTGATGTACTCGGGATAAGGCAGATTCCTTGATCCTCGTCCTCTGTCGTCGCTCACCGTACTACTCACTGTTCTAGTCGCTGCCAGTCCTTGCAGACCATCCCTTCGATTCGCCGCCGCACTCTTTACTACCCCCCAAACGTCTCGAACCCTGTTTGATCGGTTTCGATCTCGCTACGGTGTCGGTCCCACTTTGATATCGCCCCCACGATTGGCCGCTCTTGGCTCTGGTCCCTCCCGACGTCCACGTGCCTCGACTCGCCTCCTCCACATCCCGCGCAACTTCCATCGCCGTTAATATATCCTGAAGATTATGCAGACGAATATGACTTCTGACTTCCCCTTGCAGACCCGCGAAAAAATACCCGAGGAGTTAATTCTCCGATGCGCTCTTCACTTGCGCCACTAACATTTCGAAATCCTGGATGTACTCATTGACGGTGTTGTTCTGCTTGATCGCAACTAGCCTCTCAAACACTGTTCCTCTATCGCGACCTCAAAACCTCCTTATTAGAGCTTCCCACAAACCTTCCCATGTTGGCGCCTGTGTTTTTTCTTTCCAGAAGCGGTACCAGTAACTTGCGCTCTCTTCCATGCAGACGTATGCCAATCGAAGCTTTTCCCTCTCCGTCACCTTCTGGATTTCGAAGAACTTTTTTGTGCGAGAAATCCACCCTAGCGGATCGATTCCTTCAAAGGTTGGTAACTCGATCCTCTTCACCTAGTTTCGTTGCGGCCACTCGTATATTCTTCGTCATCTTCTCTTCGTCCTCCTCTGATTCCATTCACTGAATCCTGACTTCCCTCCTGATGGCTCTCAGCATTTCGTCCTCGTTCTCCAAACATTCACATGAACTCTCTAAGTTCTTGCCGTAAGCCCATCGTTTCTGCCTTCAGGCCCTCCATTATCGTCTCCATCGTCTCCATTCGCTTCTCCAACACATTTATCCTTCTCTCCATCTCACTCCTGTCTCTCACTGATCCGACAGGTCGGATCAAATTGATAGGTTCTTGGATTGGAAACCTATCTACAATGCACTCACTCACACGTATACACCAGAAAAAAAAGTATAATCTCTATATTCTCTATTTAGTATACCCACTGTACAAGTGTAACAACCTTCAAGAGAGCCAATTTCTCTCTCTACATAATAAACATAATAATGTCTATACAGTATATTAATTAAAACTTAAAATATCACTCCAATGCATCAGCTCTTATATAAGAGCTTTATTTCTCGCCCGAAACTAACAAAACAGTTATAACAACCTAACGCCTCTCTCCCTCTTTATTCCCTTTTCTCTTCCTTACATAGACTCAATGCTCTATCAATATGTTTTTTATTGAATAGACAAGAATTTTTATTAACAATAATGAGTCGGTGGATCATAGTAAAGGCATTTGAAGATATATGTAAAAATGGATGAAAGTAAAAAATATTATTTTCATTGCTTTGATTAAAATCAACCTCTCCTCTGTTTTCTCATTTGATTAAAATCAACCATTTTCAGATACTATTACTCATTCGTGGTACCACCACGTGGAAGATACCTTTTTCTCTTGAGTTGCATTCACGAACAGAAAAAATAGGTAGCAAATATGTACCTTTTAATCTTACGTAAAATAAAGAGTGTGTCTTGAATTGAACTGAATTATCCCGGTTAAACAAGTCACCTAGAAAAATTGTTTTTCTAACAAGTCTTTTTAAAACAAGTTGCCACCTTTTTGCCTGACCTTACATTGGCCATCAAGTCATTTTGATTAATATATAAAATTTTAAACAATAAAAATTAAATAAACTTCAATGAAAAATACAACAAATTAATTATATATTTTTTAAGTTAAAATCATTTCACTGAATTTAAATCTAAATTTTAAATATGATATGATATATAAATAAATGACATTGTCAGTTTCTTCGTGAGAAATCAAATTTATGTAAGATATTAAGATCCCACAGACAACTCAACGGCAAATCAAATAAAAAATAGTCCAATCTAATTTAAGTCACAATCTAATTTGTTCTGTTTTTATGGACTTTTCAAACTAGTTCATCGTATGAACTTATTTTGACAACTACAGCTGTGTGTGTGAAGCTTGAATTAGTGAATATGATAAAGAAATAATCCATCAAAACATCTTTCAAAAAACCATAAAGAAAACATCAAATGTGAACCACTTGTCATATCTTGAATTAACAACCTGCGATGATTGGTTTATTATCAGCAAATACAACCGCATGGAAGGGACTTCTTTAGGGGGAAAAAGCATACTATTATTTCACCTGAGTTCTGATATATTATTTCTAGTTTGACTATGCTGATAGCTCCCAAAAGGCCCTCTAATCATCAGACTTGATATAATACACTTTCTGGTGCATGTCAACCAGGCAAAAAGTATAAAATTAACCATTCCAGAAAAAGTCAGATTAGAAAACTGGCAGGGTTCCAGAGGGAGAGGGCGTCCAACATCTTATTGCTGCAAATTGTACACTTTTCCTTTGTGTATTAATTTCCTAAGTGCAGCTTTAGCTTCTTCCAAAGTTTCTACACTCTGCCCTTCATCAAATGATATCCTCTGAATGTTGAACTGCATACAAGAAAGACATTAAATGAAAGACTGCAGCTACAAATATTATCAGAGAGAGAATCTGACTATGGAAAGAAAAAGCATACCTGGGCACCTTGACGGACCCTGATATCAGTCCCTTTACTGTCTATGGAAATGAGTGCAGCATCATCTACCTCAGTCTCATTAGATAGAAGTTTCTTAAGGGGCTTTGAGAAGATAGCATTAAGTTCCTATTATTTCAAACGTCAAACCAAGCAATGAGGTGATATAACTCTAGGGCTGGTTTACATAATTGTATCAATGAGCATACGGATTATAGAACGTCATTGATTAAGGTTTGACTGAAACAACTAGACTCAGATCTCATTTCAACTTCACAAAAAAACCTATTGGGTTACTTACCCGGGGAGGGGGGTTGACATTAATTTATCCTTTTAGGTAGCTTTATTGACTAAGGGATAGCACTAGGGTCAACTAAGAACCCCACAAAACCAACCCCAGTCATGTCATGACCTTGAATGTGCCACATGTATACACCCATCGGACCATCTCCAGCTACTATGCTGAAAAAAGTAGAATGCCCCATCCCAACCAATCACATAAATTGCTTTTTAGTGGGAGAAGAGAGACACATTCTGTGAGCATACAAAATTGTTTACTTTTGCCTACACAAGCCAGATATTATTTCCTTTAACGCGTAAGAAAAAAGATCAGAAAATTCACCTTTAAATACTGTTCACCACCATCGACTGCAATCTTATCCGGTTGAAGTTTTTCATATTCCTTTACATCCACCCAAGCAACAGTACCAAAGCCTCCAATGAAATATATGTCACTGTCAATAATGAACTGATTAAATTAGCTACACAGGTTGGTAATGACAGTACCAAACAACTGATGAAATTGAATTCCCCAATTCTTCATGGATTCTATTGTTCACGAGCACCATAACTTTTTGTTAAGAGGAACTAGAATTTTAATGAAAAATTCTAAAGGATAAAATTGATCTGCCCATGTTCTTGATGATTTACCAAACACCCAAATATGGTTGTTTCATATTTCAACCATTAAAGAAAAAAAACTAGTTGTCAATGTCTAGGCAATTGGGTTCTTTGGCTAAGATTGACATTTATACGCCAGGCCCAAGTAAAATGCCCCAAAAAATATGCAAGAAAGTTTGCACACAAGATTATTTGTTCAACACAATCAACTTGGCAGCAGGCAGCAGCTGCTTGTGTTAAAGAGAGTGCAGACAAATATCAAATGAGAGTCACTTTTATGTGTAAGTGGGAGGTACTAATTAACTATTAAAGCATACAAGGAATAATCAATATTAAAACTCAAAAGTCATGTGACTTTAAATGATCGTGTGATTTTAGGTAGTCTTTAATCTTGAGTAGATAATGTAGACCATCTATGTATGATTGCATCCCACAGATTACTAGATCCATCCCATATATCACTGGAAAGGAGCCAACCTTATACTCTCCATTCTAAAATAGTAGAAGTTTCCCCACTGTTGAGAAGGACCCTGTTGATGTTTCGCAATGTACTGCTTATGAGCCCATTCCTGTTAGTACAAAAATGTCAAATAGATACCATGAAATGCACAGGTAAACCTCTAATTCAGAAGTATCCCTAAGTGAATAATTGAAGGTACCAACAAGTGAGCATTTCCTAACCCACAAAAACAAATTAATCAACAAACAACCTGTTGATCTTCCGGAAGTGGATAGACATCCCCAAAAATAGTTACCCTTGCATTGGACAAGCCACTCCATCCAGGTATCTGAAAAATATAACAGTCAATAAAACCCAAAAAATGAAAAAAAAAAATGGAAATCTAAAACCTTAAATAGGAAATGTCATATTTCAAACCTGAACAACCAGTGTGCATCTTGGGTCAGCCAACAAATTCCTTGTGTGAATTGCAAGAGGAGAGAATGAAAATATTGGATCTACAAAAAGAAGAATATAAGTCATTTATACATAAACACCACAAACAGACAAGAAAACCTAAGTGCTCCACAATTAGAAACAATCAACATGAGACAGATAGCATAGATAAATCAAGGAGCACTTTATAACACAAGAATCTTGAGTGGACTGAATCTTCCATGTGCTCTTTATTTTCTTTGTTTGTGTAGTATCAAAATAGTCAATTAGATTGGAATACTCTGTAATTCGTGCCCACATTCCAACTACAGGAGGAACATGACTCTCATCCCCAGTTCCCACATACTCTTACTCATGGCACACGATTATGCTACAAAGGTGAAAGATGGGCTAAATTGAAGTGATGGACTGTGTATGTAAGAAAGGAGAAGCAGGAAGGGAATTGGAGAAAATGGCAGAAGGCCCACTGCAGAGAAAATTCCAGGGGAAGGAGTCATTGATTGAAAACAACAGACCAGCTGGTTCAGAAAACTAGTGGTATGAAATGGTTATTTTGATTTCTTTTAATTTTTAATCCAACCTAAATATATGCTTAGCCAAATAAGGTCTACTGCCAACATATAAAGGCCAAGTATGAATTGTTAGCTTTCCATTATAACTTTTTATCTTGCATGGCACGCAATATGGTCATTTTAAGATAATTCAAAATTACACCTAACTATAACTTTCTGGTTCTATGTTAGTTTATACTTGATATGCTATAATAGACATTAAATACGAGCATTTCAACCACAAGTGGATGAACAAATGCCTTCAACCGTTCATGACTAGTATGGTTTATAAACATAGACTAAGGGCGGGGATTTTGTAAGAAAACAGAAAATTGTCACATGTTGAGTGGTGATACCTGAACTGTGGGCCAAGAGGTAAAGAGGGTGAAGAAGAATTTAGGAGAAAGGTAAGAATTGAGTGAGGTGGAAAGGTTCGGGTGGGCTGAAGCTTTCTGTTCAGTTCAGCTGCACAATCTCCATAGTTATCTTCCTGCTTTCTTCTATGATATATTGTTATTATTATTATCAGAGGGCTACCCTGTTGGTAAGGTGCTTGGTCACCCTATTTTATCACATTCTCTCTCTTTTCTCAGCAAGGACCAATACTAGATTGAAATTCTCAGTAACGCATGCCCAATTTAAAACAATTTAATCATCCTGACCCCATCAATTTAGCTGAGTCTACCAAATGCTTATTATCATGATTTTATCAGACATGTACCTTGGGAAGAACTCCCATCACCTTGGATACACAACTAGACACTGATATCCATAAGTGCATCAAATATTCATGACTGAACGGAAGTAACTAATCAAGAAAATGAAGAATTATTGACTTACGGCCCATCGAATCTGGTGCAAAATCAACTAGAGAACCAAATGGATATCCTTCTCGTCGATGGTGCATACGAGACATTACAGTGCACAAATGAGCAAATCTTGCCTTCAATTACAGACGGAAAAAGCAATAGAAAATTAATAAAGGGGACCCGCGATTTTAACTGCACAAGATTCAGTTCTACACAGCAGAATACACAAATATTCATTTAGATTTTACCAGAAATAACACAAACAGCTTACCTGCTCCATCAGATTACGAACTGCTAAAGCAGGTCTAGGTAAACCGTGAGCCGATGTTGCACTCTGCACGCCACCAGAAATAGGAGTTCTGAAAAGTCCAGCCCTGGTGCCACCACCCGATGCACTCCCACCTCCTCCTGGGGTTGAAATAGTTGTCCATGACATGTTCATTTGTAGAGGCACATCTTGATCGTCCTCAGAACTCTCAGTCTCAGAATGGCTCAAGTTTTCCTTTATAACAAAATAGAACCCAACAAAGTCAAAATTCAATGACAAGTTATCTGTTAATTATGATGCATAAGATCAAAAAAAGCAATGAATTGAGCATTACTATGGAATCTGCATGAGGGGTGAAATAAAGCAATAAGGAACTAAAAAAGAGGGGAATTCATCACATTCAATTCCTAACCAAATAAACATAGGCTAGCAGTATCATGATCTCATGAAAACAAGTTTATTCAAATTACTAGTGAAAACAAAAAAACAATAACAAAACGCGGAATAGAACCGCGAATAGGGTTTTAGCAGGAGAGTCATTTGATAAGAATATTCCAATTTCAAAGTACAGAGTTAAAGTAGAGATCTTGATTTAAGTGGCGCGTGAGTTAATCAGCAAATTAATAAATATGATAAAGAAGAAGAAAAAGTAGCATGCTCGAACCTGAGATTGAGAAGCTAAAGCGAAATCATTGGTGGCTTCATCGCCACCAGTGTTTGAAACACGAAGAGGGAGAAGGTGGGAGTGAGAGTTTTGGGTGATTTTGAAGAAAGAAAGTGGAAGGGTTCTCACAGAAGAGGAAGTGGAAGGAGTGCGAAGAAGTAGCGAAGAAGAATCGGAGATGAAGGAGAGTGCTTCCATGGAAGACTTTGTTTAGGGTGGGTTTTGGTTTGGGAAATACTCTTTGTAAGTACAGAAGTAGAACAAAAATTAGCGTATACTATGATACAGAGGTTGATGTTGTTGTTGTTGCTGCTGACATATAATATAATATAATATACGATAATATAATATAATATAATATAATATAATATAATATAATATAATATAATACTATAATAAATTCATCGTTATTTATCTGTTGATTGGTTATTATATAATATAATATAATTGAGATTGTTTTGCCAACTGGAATACTACTTCAAATTCTGCGTGCCCAATCCAATACTATGATATTTTTAAATATCTTTTTTATGATAGGAAACTCTTTTAACATTTTCCAATATATTTTTTTACTAAATAAAAATTATAAAAATTTAAAACTTGTGAAAAAGCTTAATATTCACCACGTGTCTTCATAAATTTATTTATGTGTTATCTGATACATCTATCCATTTTGTAAATATTATTAATTATTGTATTTTAATCAATTTTAAGTAGTTAGTTAATTACATTTTTTTTATTTGTTTTAGATTAAATTACTTATTTGATTGTTTTAATTTAAAAAAAAAAGAGTTTTTATGTTTAAAAAATATTTCTGTTAGGTCCATAATTTATTTATTTATTTTATTTCTTTTAATTCGCGCCAGTTTACGTCTCTTATTAAGGATGTTCCACTTGTATCTCTTACTCTTTGATTATGCATCTTCAAACTTTAAGAAAATTTCAATTTCGTTCCCAATTAAAAATGTATTTAATTTGAAGAAAATTAAAAGGAATCTGGTCAAAGATTCCTAAACACTATCACGATATTTCATCCATACTTTCAACTTTTTCAAAAAATTCAATTTTTAACCTTTATAAATATCTTTTTAATTTTTTTCTCATTCTTATTAAAGTCATTATCACCCCTTTAATACCGCACCTCTTTAACAAATTTTAAAATTTGTACATTTTGAAATCTCATATATACATTTTCTTAAATTTTATTTTTAAATTTAAAATTTAATAATTATTAAAATATAAAAATACTATAAATAACACTAAAATTTTAAATTAAATTAAATAATTATTAAATTTTAAAAAAAAAATAAAATTTTAAAAATTTTGTTTATCATAAATATCAGATAAAGAAAGTTTTTTAACGAATTTTGATTTTCGATAAAGAAAGTTTTTTAACGGATTTATATCCGATAATTTTTTAAAAATTTAATTTTCTATTTAAAATTTAATAATTATTTAATTTAATATTTTAATATATTAAAATATATTAAATTAAATTTTATATTAATATTATTTATTTTTTATCATTACTATTAAAGTATATTAAATAATATAAAAATTTTAACTAAATTAAATAAATATAAAATTTTAAATAAAAATAAAATTTAGAAAAAAATTGTTTATCGTATATTAAAATCCGTTAACATATCTTAACGGATTTGGTTATCCGAGTAACAAATTTTTAAAATTTTGATTTTTATTTAAATTTTAATAATTATTTAATTTAATTTAAAATAATTTAATATATTTAAATATATTAAATCAAATTCTATATTTATATTTTTTTCTTTTTTTATTTTTATTATTTCTATTTTATTTTAATTATTTTTTTCAATATAACTATTATAATAATAAAAATTATATTTTAATAATATTAAGATAAAAACTTATATCAAATAATTTTAAAATTTTAAATTAAATTAGATTATTATTAAATTTTAAATCGAAAAATAAAATTTAAAAAACTTATGAATGCATTTCGAAATTTACATATTTTAAAAGAGGGAAAGGTTAAAGAAGTGGACTTTAACAAGAATGAGAAAAATATTAAGGTTAAAAATTAAAATTTTCAAAATATTGAAAATGTATGATAAAAACATCTTAGACTAAAACTGATTAAGAATCTTTGATCAGATTCTTTTTAATTTTCTACAAATTAAATACGTTTTTAATTAGAAACAAAATTGACAGGTGAAAAGATTGAAGTTGTGGGATGAAACACATTTTTAATAAGTCTAGTAGTAAATGGTATATTCAAATAAACCCTAAAATCAATAACAAAAAAATTGGAAAAACCATCAAAATTTAATCTAAATCAGTTTAGTAAAAAAATATAATTTATTAATTTAGATTTTTTCTTAAAATAGTCAAAATTAGCCCAAAATATTTTTTATGTTTGATTTTTTATTTTACAAATAAACTTATCATTCATAAATATTATTGAAATTGTAATATAAATACGATAATTTATTTTATTTTTAATATTTATATTATTTAAAAATTAAGAACCTATAAATTTATATCTTATTTTAATTTTTAACATCATAGAATTGTGATTTATATTTTTATATTATTGTATATATTATAAAAATGTTTTAATTCGGTTTTACCTTAATTTAACCATGATTAAACCATTGAACCTTGACTAGAATATAATATTATTTTATGTCTCGAAAATATTATTTAAACTAAAAGAATTTAAAATAACGGATTAAATAATTCACTGAATAACGGATTATTTACCATTGAAATCAAAAAAAGAAGTTTGTACAATTATTAAGAATAAATAAGTAAGTAATCTTCTATTTTATAAACCGACAATCTTCATAATCTCTTTTCGTTAAGAGATTATAATAATGTATTTCCATTTTACTAAATCTCCTTCCAAAATAAGAAAAATTATAACTTATACAAAAAAAGCAATATATCATAGCAACAAATCCACTGAATTCTGTTTCTTATACGACATTCGTGTGTATATATATATATATATCCAAAAAAATACAGGCAATAATATATTATAATGCCTATAAATTAGAATAAAAACAAAGATGTAAATGATGATTGAAATATAAAACATTTAATATTTTATGACTGTAAGAATCAATCAACAAAAGAGTAGAGTTGAAGATTTTCTTGTTGAATCTTTTGTTAATGGTGAACTTGATGCTCTAACAAGAGGCATTTCATGAAACAAAAATATTCATTAATCATTTTCAGTGCCATTTTATTAGGGAAAGAGTTATACATGCAAACTGCCTCTCATCACATACCATTTTCACTAATTTATTCAACCAACAGAAAGTTTATTGTTTTCAGAAAGGGTCATAATAAGCTTTCAAATCTGTTGCAACCATGCTTTTTGTTTCCTTCCAGTTCAAGTTTTCAAACGTTAGGTACAAGTTTCAACATCCTTCACCTTTTTCCATTCTCAATCACAATCACACCTTCTACACTGATTTATTACCTTCTCTCACTTTTTAAGATGAGTTTATAAACAAAATGCTGCAATAATGCAAAAAAAAAAAAGTAATATATGATGTTTTTATACACAAAAGCAATTTTTTCTCTGATGTACCTTAGTTTCTATCTCCCATTTTTACACTTTCTGAGATTCTTTAGCATTTGGAGACTTCATCCATGCATCAGATCCCCAGATCAAAGGCAAATTTTGTTGCTGCAGGATAATCTGTTTTCGCAATAGATTAACTTCTTCATGGCAACCAAGTTTATCTGAATTTTAATCTTTCTAGAACCTTTTTTTCATCCAAATACAACCCCACTCCAATGAGAACATCCAAATTTCCATGTAGGGGATTAGATTACCGTCTATATCTTCTGATATTTGTTGTGTGTCTGGTGTTGTATGGAACAGTTTCAAGATTGAATACTGCAAATGTTTCTCATGCCACAGTGTCTGAGTTAAGGCACTTCAATCCTAAGCATGTTGCATCAAAAGGAAAAGGGTACCCTCCTGTGCTTGCATATTGGATTCTTGGCACCAAAGGAGATAGTAAGAAGATGCTGAGGCTGTTGAAGGCTGTGTACCATCCAAGAAACCACTACCTGCTTCAGCTTGATGATCGTTCCTCTGAGTCTGAAAGAATGGATTTAGCCATTTCAGTTAAGTCAATTAAGGTGTTTGAGGAATTTGGAAATGTGAATGTCATTGGGAAAAGTTATGCCATTAATAGGATGGGATCTTCTGCTCTCTCAGCTCCTCTGCATGCTGCTGCATTGCTTCTTAAACTGAACTCAGAATGGGACTGGTTCATCACATTAAGTGCTTCAGATTATCCTCTCATGACTCAGGATGGTAAGTGTCAATGATGCAAATTTTTTACATACTATAAAAACTTGCATTCTGAAGTTTTCTTGCTGTTAATAGTATACATCATGAGTTGGATTGCAAATTCAATCAGGTCAATCTTAAATGTCAGAGGGGACTCTGAATTCAATAGCTCCAACCAAGCAAAAAAAAGCTGATTGCAAGAAATATTAGAATTGCCCTTTTCTTGGTTTGCGTGGTTATGTTGAGATCTAGAAAGAAAATGATCCATCAAAGAGGCTGCAATGATTTAGCATATGCAATTTCTCATGATCTTCATCTTAACACTTACATTGTACTTAGTTTTTCCTAAACTGTAATAACCAAGGCATTAAACACTGATTTTAGAGCCTGAGATCTCTATCAATGTGCCTTCAATGGGATAGCAAATCAACTATGTTTTATCTATTTCTGTGCAGATATCCTTCATGCTTTCACATTCTTGCCAAGATATGTCAACTTCATTCACTACACTAACAAGACAATTCGGAACGAGTAAGTATTCAGCAAATTAAGGTCTAGCTTATTTCCTTAACTATATGCATATAATAAGAGTAAAATTTTAATCAAATAATCACAGTGATAACATTAACTGCTAAGGTCTAGCTTATTTCCTTAACTGCTAGCAGTTACCTTTATTTGTTATGTATAGTGAAGAGCCATACATTACCTGACTTCAACAAAGAAATCATCTAATCACAATTCACAATTGTTGCTGTCAAAAAGATGCAACACACCAAGGTTTCTTTCTTAATTTATTCATCATTTTCACTCAAAAAGGTGTAGATTATGATCTTAACAAAAATGTGTTCAACCTTTCATGTTGGTATGGTATCAGAGAATAAAGAAGCAAGTATTTTCAAGAATTTTTTTACACAGATAGCACAGTGTCAATTTCTTTTTACCAAAATAGCATAATGTAGGCTTTATTTACTCAGATAGCAGGCTTTTACTGTGCTAGTTCAGAACATAATTTTACATTAGCTTGCTTTTTTTAACAGAAAAATCAAAAATATGTTCAGAATTCAGTTTTTCAAAACTCAAATTCTGAAAAAAGTTTGCTATCTAGATAAATAAAACCTATAGTATGTTATTTTGGTAAAAGAAAATGATACTGTCCTATCTGTGTAAAAAAATGGCCTTTTCAAATATCTCCACCATTCGTCTAATAGGTTTATAAAATGGTCGATGACCTGATGATGCAGGCAACGAGACATTAATCAAATTGTGGTAGACCAAAGTTTGCATTATGAAAAGAATAGTCCACTTTTTTTTGCTGTGGAATCCAGAGATACCCCAGATGCTTTTAAGCTATTTCGAGGTGAGTTCACCTTCAAACAGAGTCTGATAATTGAATTTTAATATAGAAAAAGTACTATTTTCAGTCATTCGTTTCTTTTTTCAATTAATAGGCTCACCCTGGATGGTTCTTACAAGGGCCTTCATGGAGTACTGTGTCACTGGGTGGGACAATTTACCAAGAAAACTTCTAATGTTCTTCACCAATGTGGCTTACCCTGTGGAATCATATTTCCACACAGTGTTGTGTAACTCCAAAGAGTTCCAAAACACCACTGTGGACAATAATCTAATGTACAGTCTTTGGGACACTGATCCATCTGAATCCCAATTTCTTGATATGTCACATTATGATACAATGCTGGAAACTGGTGCTGCATTTGCTCGTCCATTTGGCAAAGGTGATGTGGTTCTGGAGAAAATTGATGATTTGATCCTTAACAGATCATCCAATGGGTTGGTTCAAGGAGAGTGGTGTTCAAACTCAGAAACAAATAAGACCACAGAGGTGTCAGAATCTGAGGAAGAAGAACAAGAAGAAGAGTTCTTGTGCTCAGAATCTGGTAATGTTGATGTTGTAAAGCCAGGACCATTTGGCATCAAGCTTAAGATTCTGCTAGCTGAAATTGTGAACAAAAGAAAATTCAGACCAAACCAGTGCAAAGCCTTTGAAAGGTGGTGAAAAAATGGAATGTTGTGCTGCCAAAACCACTTTGAAATTGGATCCTTTTATATCCATCATGCTAACTGAATCAGACATTGAAACTTGCTGCTGCTATTTAGTCCTCAGAGTTTGGAACAGAAGATTCAAGATTGTGTCTGCTGAAAGCTGAGTTTGATTCCATTTCTCTATACCCAGAACAGTTTTCTTTGTTAAGATGTAATTTTTCTCATTTTGGTAACTTTTTTTCATGAATTTTTCTAGGATTGGCTTGGTGGGTCATTTGTAGTTTATCCCTTTATGCTCACACAATAACAATTGAAGTAATCACACTCTCTCTTCACTTGCACGCGTCCAGACACCATTCCCTTATCTGCTCCCGTATAACACGTACATTATACGATCATCGCACAAATATAATTTTCCGACACAAACACAAATAAGTAAGGGTAAGCTACCATGCAACATACTATTGAAGTGAGACATAATACCATTATTGCATATAACTTATTCACAATACAATTCATGTAATATGCATATAATTATACTAAACTCTATTATCCGGATAGAACATTGATGGAAGTCTCAGGTGGTCATGCACTTGTGGTGACCTACACTCCCCATACAACAAAAATCATGGCCAAATACAATCCGATCTGTCACCACAATGTAGCTCATTAACACCTATGTCCAAACCGACACATAAACTAGGACCTCCTCCTGCCCTCCCACCATATAACTCATCCTTCTCTACTTGAGACTAAAGAGTTATTAGAGTATCAGGATGACCTTCCCATCAGGACCCTCAACATCAATGTGTATACTAATACTATGCCACTACGGAATCTCTCCATGAGATTCATATCATGTTCATATTCATAAACTCATATCATGCCACTACAAAATTTCTCCACAAAACTCATACCATATTCAGATGCATAAATTCATATCCAACATAATAAAATACATTCATCATAGATTTAATAGCAATTAAATATATTACAAAATAACTTAACAATACAAAATCTGTTCGATAAGAATTGCCACTACAAAATCTCTCAACGAGATTCATATCATGTTCATATTCATCAACTCATATCATGTCACTACAAAATTTCTCCACAAAACTCATACCATATTCAGATGCATAAATTCATATCCAACATAATAAAATACATCCATCACAGATCTAATAGCAATTAAATATATTACAAAATAACTTAACAGTACATAATTTGTTTAATAAGAATTAAGTTAAAAACTCGTCGAGTAGACTTCTAGAAAATAGAGGTGTGTCACAATGAACAACTTAAGTACCAAGTCTTTCCTAGACCAAGTGTTTTTCAACTAATTCTTAACAAATTTCTTATTCACATATTTAAAAGAACAACATATAATATTAACACAGAAATTTAATATGAATAGATACACAACAAACACATAGGTTTTTCATTAACAGTATTTACACCAAATTTCAAGACATGAATAGCTATATAACAATATTAAATCATATTATAAAAGCTTAGAAATGTTAGATTCCTTTACCTCTGTTCCCAGATGTTTTTCTTGATTGAAAATGATTTCCTGAAACCTTTCGAAAGCTTAACTCTGAAAATTTCCTCCTAACTCTTTCTTCTCTTTTTTATTCTAAAATTCTCCCTTTCTCTCTTATTTCTTATGGAGAACTCCCTTCCTCCCTTGGTTATTTATAGCCAAAAAAAAATTACAATTCTTTTTAATATTATTTTATAAAAAATCTTATTTTAATCCCACCACCTCCAAAACTTATATGATCATTCGTTGCACTAACTTGGCTCATCCCTTTGGCACTATTCACTTTTTTTTTAAAAACCCTTTAAAATAAGTTGTCAAAATTTTGAACCCCTCTTTTTTAAATTATTATAATTCTTTATCATAAATTTAATTTTTTCTTACCATAATTTTTTTATTAATTTTATTTTTTATTCATAAAAATTATTACTACTAATAATAATACTAATAAAAATTACTACTATTTATTATAGCAGATATTTTTCATGGATCTTACATATGGCATATATGTTTCATTTTTTTTGTGATGATAACAAATAATAAAATTATAATTATAAAAATAAATATAAATAATTTTTCTAATTTTATTGTACATAGCTTTTATTTATATTGTTGGTATTTTTTTATTATAGGTAGTTATTTTAATTTTTAAAAGGTTAAATTTAAAAAATGGTCTAATAAAAAAATTAAATTTAAAAAGATAATTAATAAGGTAATTATTTTAATTTAAAAAACAGTTAATTATTAAAGGATAAAATGGAAAAAAAAAGTTGTGAACACCAAATCTCATTTATATATAACTAGTAGAAACACAAGTGCTATTATGTATCCACTTTTATTTTATTATAACAGAAGTTTTGTTAAACTACAAAATGATTTTTAATTATTGAAATAAAAATAGTAATAAAAATGTAATTATAAAAGTAAATAACTTTTATAATTTTATCATAGATAAATTTTTATTGTAATATGAATAATTATTTGAATTAAAAAATTAATTATTAAAAAAGTATAATTGAAAAGTTGTAACATCCCACAAATATAGCTCAAAACTATATAAAGGAGTCCACATGTAACAATATGATAGGACAGTTCTCGAATTTACAATAAGAGTTCTAGATATCCTTAAATACCCAAATATTTAAAACTTTAAAAAAGATTAAAAAGTCTAGTACAAATTATAAGAACAAGTCGAACGGTTCCAAAACTACGCTTAAGTCGAACGGTTCCAAAACTACGCTTAAGCTGAACGGTGATACTATAGATATATTACTACTACTGACTGAACAGTTTTTATATTAAACTTCAGGATTCTCTCCTTCCAAGGCTCCTTTCAGCGAACATTCGTCCCCTTCTGCTCACATCCACAGGATGATTATTACAACAGAAAGAATGACAGGCAAATAACATAGACAAGACAGGACACTAGGGTAAGCTTATGTAATTTAATTAATCATAAGCACATAAACAAATTCATAATCAATTATAACATACAATTCAAATAAACATATACTACAATCTTACACACACACACACACACACACACACACACACACACACACACACACATATATATATATATATATATATATATATATATATATATATAGAAATCATACAAGTATGACATAACCGACCATTTTACACTGACTGTCCGGACTCTATAAATTATGTAGTTACGACGTTTTTGCACTCGAGTGGTGTAGTAGCTGGGATGCCCTCAACAGCTGTCACCCGAGGTTAGTGCGTTATACCTCGCCCAAGTTACCCTTATGGACTAGGACCTCCTGTCATTCTCACACATGAGTTATTTCTCTCTACGTGAGAATGAGTAATCATAGAATATCAAGATAAACGATAGCTAAGCATAACCACATTCATACTTTACAATTCAATAACCATCCATGAGACATTCCACCATGGAATTCTTTTTTATATCCATACTATTTAATTCATATCATACTTTAATACCATTATACTTACTCATCAATAAAATCAAATCGAACAGTAAAATAAAAATCCCACTCTTGAACAAAACCGACAGAAAGAAATCAACATGCTTATGAACCAGTCTGAACGGGAGAACACTTTCTAGAGGCTAACATGATCGAACACAATTACCAGACTAACACTTTAACTGAACCGAATAATTATTGTGAGACTGAAGATTTTCTCACTACCCGGAGGCTAGAACCGAACAGTTTGTACTAGATAGAATTAAAGGATTTATCGAAACCCTATAGAACACCTACCATCAGGCGGAACCGAATACTAAAAACTTTGACCGAACCCTAAGGGCTTAGACCGAACACTTTTGAATTGGGCCGAACACTAGTAGTACCGAATACAAGTATATGACTGAGTACTACAACGAGACCGAGTGCTTAGTACAAGACCGAGCACTATTGAGACTAAGTACTTAGTACAAGACCGAGCACTATTGAGACCGAGTGTTAGTATAAGACTGAGCACTCTAAACTTATCAAAATATATACATAAGTCCTACCACGAAATAACTTACATTTATTTAATACTGAAAACGAGTATAATATCGAAGACTTAGCTTATGTTGAATACCTTAACTAGGCTAACTACTAAGTGGAAATATAAATCTATACTTAGACCGAACGCTATTTTCCATTCTAACAATGTAAGACCGATCAGTAATTAACTGAAATACTCTACAGAAAAAGAATCCAGTTAAGTCCGAACACACCGAGAGAAACCGAATGGTCATAAATGACTCTCGGTGACAATTAACGAATTTTATAGTATACTGCCGAATTAATATCAAACTCCATTCCTACCTAGTTCACACCATTTATCAGCATCCACACATACAGATTAACATGCATCAACTTCAATATTCAATATCGACCAAATCACCAAACATAGCATCATTTAAACATGCAACAATTCACAAAATAGAGAATCATAATTAAATTACAATCTTCCCTTACCTCGAACCCAAAAAACTTCTACGCTTCCACAATATTGCCTACACCGCAAGTAACTTCTATGACCGTCTATAAATTTCTGATTGATGAAAAGGAACCAATCATAGAACCAAAGACATAAAAACAGACTCAGAGAAGGAATTGATGAACACATGCAAGCTGAATAGGGCTTGCATGTAATAGAAAATGCATGGACCACAAAGACGACAAGATTGGACTTACCACTTCAAAACTACAACTTGATCGGTTTAAATGAAAGTCCTGGACGCCAGGAGAACTCAGACGTTGCCTAAATGATGATCGGAAGAGGAGAAAGATAAGAATTTGTAGAGAAAAAGAAAAAGGATTTTAGAGAGAAAGAGAAGAAAATGAAAGTTCAGAACTTTGAAAAATAAAGAAAAGTGACACCAACTTTTAAAACTCCCGCTTATAAACTACCGTCAAAAACTGATTAACCACTCAACTACACACCTGTTTTCCACTTTCTGAAATTCTAATTCCATACACCTATAAATGGCTTCCACTCTGTTTTGAATTTAATGACGTTGACAAAAGTGATTTTTCATTATAAGGAATTATTTCAATTAAAAAAATAGTTACGAAAAAATAAAACTGAAAAAAAAACTGTGTACGGATAAATTCCTTTTATTAATAGTATAGATGAATATAAAGAAAACATTTTTACTACAAATAAATATGTAAATTAATTTTAGTATCAAAATATATTTAATAATTCAAGAATATTGATTGGTGAATTTTTTTTAAATCCATATTGACCGAGTTTATTTTCCTATTAAGGTTTACAATTTTTTTTAATTGGGATCAATAAGATATTTTCATGTCGAAACTACTTTAAACTTATCATGGACACAGTTTTTTTTTTTTGACATCAATGATATTTTTTTTCAATATTATTGGCTGAAATTTTTTTATTTGAGCAATGTCAAGCATTAACATTCAGTGAAAACTCCAATTTTCATAGATTAGAAAACAGTTTTATTGTTACCAATAAAAAAATAGTTAATATAAGAAAAAAATATATAGTTTTATCAATGTTAGGTATATTGATTGAAAAATTTAAGCCATGTAAACCAAAAACAAACTCTACTAATGTTGAATGGAAACTTCAATTTGGAAAACATTTTTATTGTTACTAATAAAAAAATAGTTAACATGAGAAGAAAAAAATAGTCTGAGAAATAACTTCAACTTATGTTAGCAAAAAAGTAACTTTAATAAAAAATAATAATTTTGGTTGACATTAGTCGATAAACAATATCAACTAATACCAATTAAAAATAAAGATCTTAACAGAAAATAAACGTGTTTGAAGTCAATTTAAAAGTATAATTGATGTTGATAAAGAAAATTCTAACTATTTTATGAATGAAATTTGTCTGTCTAGCTTCGGATTGATCACTCTTAGTTGCAGATTTCGAGTTTCTGGGCATCTAAGGAAAGAAGTGGCACAGTGAGAAGTGACTTTCTATCCGCCACCCACTTTTGCTAGAATTAAGATATACCATAACCTGCAATATAATCATCCATGTGACCTTCGACAACAAATAAGTAAGAAACAAGTGTTGGAGTAAATAAACGTTAGCTAATGGTTCTATCAGACATTAGTCTAAGTCTTAGACTTTAAATAGAATGATAATGACGTTATATATTTTTATCTTGTCATCAAGTGGTTCCCGAAAATAAAGATGTAAAAATAATTTTTTTGTAACCAATGTTTTTATTACGAGAACAGTATATATTATATTATATATATTTGAATTTTACTGTGCTTTATCATAAAACTCAAATATTGCTATAACAACACACAGGATCTTGAATTTTCATGATACTCACTGTTCTCATACATAATAAAAGAGAATTTACCTGGATCCATTGTGTGCTTCTTCCTGTCAATTGTTTTCTCTTCTCTTACTTTTCTTTAATACTTTCTTGATGGTATAGAATTGTCAAGTTTTTCTCTGTCAAAGTTACAGTTTCCTTTGCGTTTTCTGAGAACGTTACGTTCTCTCTTTTCTTTCATAAACTTAATCCCTTGTCAATAGTATTCAAAACTTTTTCTTCTTTTATGATATTTTAATTAACTTTAATAAAATACCAAAATGCCCTTTTGAAGTGAGAAGAGAGGGATTAATTTTAATAACTCTAAAATAATCCCAATAACTTTAATACCTTATATTCTAATAATCATCACATTAGAATCTTTACATTAAAGTTATACTTTAAATTACATGAACCAATGTTAATTATTAATATAATTTAACATTCTCCCACTTGGTTTATGTGATGACTTGAAGATCTAAAACTAAACTTTAAGTGCGCACCATTCATTAGAATTATCAAGTCATCATCCTTATATGAATTGAAATGATCGGATCATGGCGGGCAAAAGTCATGATCGACAAGATTCCTTCCATGTATCACATAATCAAAACAACTCAACATAACTTTAATCAATCTTATAACTTTCATGTCTCTAAAAGAGATCTATCATGTCACCACCATCAATAATACATGTATATAACTTAATGTGGATAACAATAGAATAAGAGAAACATAACTTTAATTGAATTCACAAGTGTCATGACAGTACAAGCATATAACTATACATATCCATATAGATAGATAGCATCATCATGTTAACATTGACTTATCCATAATGCTCATACTTTCAACATGGCCAATAAAAGTTTTGGGCAGTAGTCCTTTAGTTAACGGATCTGCTATCATCAAATCTGTACCAATATGCTCATTCTTTGACCAACAAGTACTTCAAATCCATGTGTTTAGCACCCTTTGAGTACTTGTCATTTTTAGAGAAGAAGACGGCTACAAAATTATCACAATAAATCCTTATCGGCCTAACAATACTGTCAATAATGCCAAGCCTCGATACAAAGTTCCACAACCACAAAGCATGAACCGTGGCCTCAAAGCATGCCACGAATTCAGCCTCCATGGTGGAAGTAGCAATGACTGATTATTTTGCACTTTTCCAAGAAATTGCTCCTCCAGCTAAAAGATAAACATACCTAAATGTGGATTTTCTAGAATCCACACATCCAGCATAGTCTGAATCCGAGTAGCCAATCACTTCGAGATGATTTGACTTTCTATAAGTGAGCATGTATTCTTTGGTACCTTGTAAGTACCTAAGAACTTTCTTTGCAACTTTCCAGTGATCCATTCCGGGATTACTTTGATATCGGCCTAACATTCCAATAGCAAAACTGATATCTGGCCGAGTACAAGTTTGAGCATACATCAAACTCCCAACCACTGACACATAAGGAATGGACTTCATGGCCTTTCGTTCCAAATCATTCTTGGGACATTGCATTTGACTAAACTTGTCCCCTTTTTGAATTGGAACTATACCAGGAGAACATTTTTCCATTCTGAATCTCTCTAACACTTTGTTAATATAACCATTTTGAGACAAACTTAACAATCCTTGTGATTTATCATGGAATATTTATATTCCTATCACATAAGATGCCTCATTCATATCTTTCATTTTAAAGTTGCTAGAGAGAAACTTCTTTACATCATGTAACATACCAATATCATTAGCAGCAAGAAGAATGTCATCAACATATAGGACCAAAATAACAAACTTACTCTCACTGACCTTTATGTATATACACCGATCAACAGTGTTCTCTACAAAACCATACGAAGTTATGGTATCATTAAATTTTAGATACCATTGTCGGGAAGCTTGTTTTAGTCCATATATTGATTTCTTTAATTTACACACCAGATTTTCTTTTCCTGATATTGTGAAACCTTCTGGTTGATCCATATAAACTTCCTCTTCTAAGTCACCATTCAGGAAAGTAGTCTTTACATCCATTTGGTGAAGCTCTAAATCATAATGAGCCACCAAAGCCAAAACAATTCTCAAAGAGTCCTTCTTAGAAACAGGAGAGAAGGTCTCTTTGTAGTCAATGTCATCCTTTTGAGTGAAACCTTTGGCGACTAATCTAGCTTTATACCTTTCAATATTGCCTTTGAGTCATGTTTAGTCTTAAAGACCCATTTACAACCGACTCTTTTTGAACCTTTAGGCAATTCAACTAGATCCCATACTTTATTGTCATCCATTGATTTCAATTCTTCTTTCATAGCATTCAACCAATTCTCTGAATTGTTACTTTCCATGGCTTGTCTAAAAGAAACTGGATCCTCATCAATGCTTAAGTCACATTCATGTTCAACAGAGTAAACCACATAATCATTCGAAATAACAGGTTTTTTCTGCCTTACAGTCCTTCTTAATGTTGCTTCTTATGGTTCCTCTATCAATTGCTCATTTATGAGTTGCTCATTTGTGACTTGCTCATTGTCAACTGGCTCAACATTTATATGTTCATTTTATGGTTCTCTGAATTGTTACTTTCCATGGCTTGTCTAAAAGAAACTGGATCCTCATCAATGCTTAAGTCACATTCATGTTCAACAGAGTAAACCACATAATCATTCGAAATAACAGGTTTTTTCTGCCTTACAGTCCTTCTTAATGTTGCTTCTTATGGTTCCTCTATCAATTGCTCATTTATGAGTTGCTCATTTGTGACTTGCTCATTGTCAACTGGCTCAACATTTATATGTTCATTTTGTGGGATTGGAACATTAACTTGTTGTCTCTGCTTGTTGTGTGACTGTGATACAACAAGAGGGATAACAACTTCAAAAGAGACATTAGAAGTAGAAACACTATTAATATGCTCTTGAATGTCCACTATTCGTGATTCCTCACTCCCACTAAATTGACCATTTTCAATGAACCAAGCATTTCCAGACTCAACTATTCTTGTACTATGGTTAGGACAATAAAATCTATATCCCTTTGATTTTTCAGGATAACTGATGAAGTAACCACTGATGGTTCTTGCATCAAGCTTCTTTTCATGTGGATTGTATAACCTTACCTCTGTCGGACATCCCCAAACATGAAGATGTCTTAAACTGGGTTTCCTTCTAGTCCATAGTTCATAAGGAGTTTTAGAAACTGTTTTGCTAAGAACCCTGTTAACCAGATATACAGCAGTCTTTAATGAATACATCCACAAAGATAAAGGGATATTACTATGACTTAACATACTCCTAACCATATCCATAAGAGTACAATTCCGCCTTTCTGCTACACCATTTTGTTGTGGTGTACCGGGCATTGTATATTGTGCACATATACCCCAACTTTCAAGATACTTTGCAAATTGACCTGGACATTGTCCACTCTCATCGGTTTTACCATAATATTCACCACCTCTATCAGATCTCACCACTTTTACTTTTCTATCTAATTGCCTTTCCACCTCATTTATGAACACCTCAAGGGCATTCACTGATTGAGATTTTTCATGCAATAGATATATATAACAATAACGTGAGAAATCATCAATAAAGGAGATAAAATATTTTTCACTACTCCAAGACTTAATGTCAAAAGGACCACAAATATTAGTGTATTAACTCAAGAAGTTGATCGCTTCTTGTGGCGGGATACTTTGATATGTGTTTTGTTTGTTTACCCTTAATACAATCAATACATACATCCCAGTCATCAAAATCCAATTGAGGTAAAATTTCATTTTTCACTAACCTCAACATCCTTTCTTTGGATATGTGACCCAATCTTTTATGCCATAAGAAAGCAGAACATTCCTTTCCTGCACTAGAATTTCTATCAACAACATGTTCAACATTAAATAGGGATTCAGAAAAATTAACATCAAGATTTAAACGGTATAAACCATCCACTAATGTACCAGAACCATAATAGTACGAAAGTTTATACAAATGAAAAATACCATTTTCAATCTTAAAGTTAAAACCTAAACAATCCAACTTTGCAACAAAAATTAAATTCCTAGCACAACCAGGAACATAAAGACACTTTTCAAGATTCAGACAATAACCAGTGTCTAGAATCAATCTGTAAGTCACAATTCCTTCTATCCGTGCTTTCATTTTGTTCTCCATATATAAATACTTTTCAGTTCCTTTTATGGGTTGGATTGAAAGGAATCCATGCATAATATTAGAAACATGAGTGGTAGCTCCAGAATCCAACCACCAGGTATTATTAGGCACTTCAATAATATTTGCTTCAAAACTTACAGAAACATAAAAAGTATCTTTCTTTTCGAACCAAGATTTTCTTTTCGGACAATCTTTCTTGAAGTGATCTACTTTCTTGCAAAAGAAACATTTCTGGTCCTTCTGGATACCGCCCTTATTCACTTTCATTGGGGCTTTGTCCTTCTTGTCCTTCTTTCCTGATTTAACTTTACTGAAGCTAGCACCTTCATGAGTTGTGAGATGGATGGAATGATCTCTCATTTTCTTTAATCTCCCTTCCTCTTGTACCAACATGGCTTTGATTTCTTGAAAGTTCCATTTATCCTTAATAGTGTTATAGTTCACTTGGAACTGGCCAAATTCAGGAGGAAGAGAGTTCATGATGAACTGTACTAGAAAAGACTCATTCACCTTCATTCCCATTGACTTCAATTTTGCTGCTATATTAGCCATTCCTGTTACATGTTCATGTATGGGCTGTGACCAGTCAAACTTTTTGGTAGTCAGCTCACTCATAAGAGTTTCCATAATAGACTTGTCAGTTATGTCTGATTGTGAGTACTCCTTGATCATTTTCATGAATTCCTTTGCGTTTTCCGTTCTAGGCATAGAAGGCTTTACATTCTCTGCCATAGACATGTGCATCAAGTTTAGTGACAGCCTGTTAGACCTATGTCAAGCCTCATAAAGAGACTTCTCATCATTTGTACTGGTCTCTGTAATGGTTGCGGGCATTTCATCCATCATAATAGCCATATCCAAGTCTAGAACACCAGTTGGAACTGGATTTGTTCTGACCAATCAGCACAATTTAGCTCAAACCTGATAAATTCATGTAAGCTGGAAATAATGCACAAGCTCATACATTAATGCTTTGATTAAAATTTATGGATTCAAACAAATTACTACACTAGTCATACATTCAAGTTTACCTTTGGGTGACACTTAAACTGATAGGTAGTCAATTAAGTCATTCATTTAAGTTCATCTTTGGGTGATTCTTAAATTGACAAATTCCATATATATACTTTAATAAACAATCAATCATACTTAAGTCTATATGTGTGTTATCTTTGGATATACAAACATATACTAAGTACATGAAATGTTTCCCTTTAATGTCATCAATTATAAATCATGGTTCATCTTTGAGTAATCCATAACATCCTTACATCAATGACTAATTACTATATATATTCATAATTTAACATCTTTTATATTATGAATAATTTTCACAATAATATGAACAATTTAAAAAAAAAACAGCGAAATTGCTAAAACTTATAATTTTGATTAGAATTATAACATATTTGAAATTCAACTTAATTGAATTTCCTTCTTCCAAATACATATAATTCATAAAACAAAATTATATCATGCATGTCAAATGCACTCTTCAAATTAAAAGCATTTATAACCTTCAAACTTTTAATTCACATTTAATTTTCATATTTGAATTTTCATCAATGCACAATAATGTTAAAAATTTAACACACGCACTGTGAGAACAATGCCGCAACAGTAAAGTTGCTTCCAAAATAGAAATCCGCGCTGAATGAAAATCACAAACGTGCAATGCAACACCTTAATGCAACAATAAATAAAAAAATTGGCTTCCAGACGAATTCAAACAATCATCCAAGAGCAAAAATTGCTTTAGGTCAAATCAAAATTCTGTGCATCAGAAACCAAATTAAAAACCCCACATAACCCCTTGAATTTCCACGGCTGAAGTTGCAATATTAAAGTTGCTTGCAACAATCAAAAGTAATAAAACAAAAAGAACTTGCGGCTTCAGGGGTTAAAAGAAATTCACGTTCCAGATGAATGAAATTCGCGTGAATTGTTTCTATCATGCAGAATTTTAATTTTGATTATGCCTTTGTGAATCAAATTCACGTAACAGTGAATTGCAATTTTTCTTTCATGCCAACAAAAAGCAATTAAACATCTGAAAAAATAAAATCCCTAAATTTTATAAATAAAAAATTCGGGTTTCAAAAAAATTGGGAAAATTATCATTTATGGAGTATCACAAAATTCAGAACTGTGTTCTGATACCACTTGTAAGCAAATCTTTAATTTTTCAATTAAATGAAAACAACACACAGGATCTTAAATTTTCATGATACTTACTGTTCTCATACATAGTAAAAGAGAACTTACCTAGATCCATTGTGTACTTCTTCCTGTCAATTGTTCTCGTTTCTCTTACTTCTCTTTAATGCTTTCTTGATGATATAGAATTGTCAAGTTTTTCTCTGTCAAAGTTACAGTTTTCTTTGCATTTTCTGAGAACGTTACGTTCTCTCTTTTCTTTTTGAAACTTAATCCCTTGTCAACAGTAGTCAAAACTTTTCTTCTTTTATGATATTTTAATGGGTTAAATATGTTTTTAGTCCCTATATTTTTGGGCGATTTTGATTTTAGTCCATTTTCAAACTAAGGTACAATTTAGTCCTTCAACTTTAGAAAATCCTGGTTTTAGTCATTTTTACCAATTTTTTTTAACTTTATTTGCTGTTTCAAGCACGTTTCATTATAGCATTTGGATTGTTTATACTGTTTGACACATTTTTGCTTCAATGTTAACTGAGAAACGCGTTTGAAACAACAAATAAAGTAAAAAAAATTTGGTAAAAAGGACTAAAACCAGAGTTTTCTAAAGTTGAAGGACTAAATTGTACCTTAGTTTGAAAATGGACTAAAACCAAAATCGCCCAAAAGTATAGGGACTAAAAACATATTTAACCCTATTTTAATTAACTTTAATAAAATACCAAAAAGCCCTTTTGAAGTGAGAAGAGAGGGATTAATTTTAATAACTCTAAAATAATCCCAATAACTTTAATACCTTATATTCTAATAATCATCACATTAGAATCTTTACATCAAAGTTATACTTTAAATTACATGAACCAATGTTAATTATTAATATAATTTAACATAATATACAGGTAGATTTTTTTATTATTTTATTTTCATATGAAATATTTATATTTCAAAAATACTTATCTTGTTGCTGATATTTCACGTAGAGATGATGACTCATGTTGTGTATCTTTCGCTTTGATGAAAGTTTCTAGTGTTGATTTGAAGTAGCGATGTCGAGACCGAGTGCTCGCCTTGTGGTTTCATGGGACGTCGCTCGGCCTGACGCCAAAATGTTTCGGTTACATTAGTCTGAGGGTCGGTCGTCCTTTCTTGTTCTGCTTTATGCTTTGATTGTCCAATCCTATTTAAAAACACAATCCACTCTGATGGGTTATTGACCTGCAGAGGACACTCTGACGCTCAAGTCAAATATGTTTCATAAAGAGGTCACTATTTTATTAGGATAGAATATGTTTGTACTTGGACATTGTATATTTATAGGGTCTATGATAGACTTAGTGTTGTATATTTTTAGACAATCAAACTCAATAATTAATAATACCATATATTTATAAAGTGTAAGACAATCTAACTTATTAATACTAATTGTCCATAAATAATATATATATATATATATATATATAAAGAAATTTATATCAAACATCTTATTGTCTGACGTAAAACACATCGTTTACTTCAAACACTACATAATATGACATAACTACAACTTTTTTTCAAAAATGTCATCACATTTTTTTTTATGTGGGCTTCTTCCGTCTTAGAAGTAAATTAAGCACCATAAATAACTAGTCAGTGTATATTACAGTTGTTATAGTCGTTGAAACATAAATTTAATCATAAATTATTCTAATTTAATTAAAAGATTTCACTAATTTAATTAAAATATTGGACTGATTTGATCAATGTAGTGGTTAAAAAGTTAAATAAATAACACATGGGTATAGAATAAGTGTGTATCATATAAATGTGTATGTTTATCATTTTTCTTTAATTAGTAGCATTTATACAATAATATCCTTACTATTAATTTAATGAATGAATATTTCTATTAAATGAATTGACTTTTATGTTAATTGGTATAGGAATGTTTTTACATGCATTGAAAGTGATTGAATGCCTTAGGAATTCATTAAAGAGAAATTAAAAATAAGTTTGCGAGTTTCGCTAGAAAAATAGTAAGTATAATATTACGTCCGATGAAAAGAAATTAATATTTCTTATATTTTAGAAAAACAACTATGTATATATTATTATTTTTTTATTATAAAAAATTAAAGGTAGTAACATTACTAAGGCCAATTTATAAAAGAAGAAATTCCAGCAAAATTAACAAGGTAACATTTTTCTAATAAAAACCAAATATAAATTTATAATTGCACCTTAAAATTTCAATGATTCTGTAAAGTTATAAACGCTTGTATAATTAAATATGAATATGCACTTCTTCTAAATTAATCCATTGGTTATTGATCATTGGTTCTCAAGGAATTTAACTCAATTCAGTATAAATAAATTATTATGAATACTCTTAAATTTAAGAAAAACAAATTGTCCTTATTAATAAAAACAAAATCACCTGATATAATTTTGTTTTAGTGTTTAACCTATTCCCCTTAAAAAAAAGCTTTTAACCTCTTAAATAGTTTTCACCGTGAATAATTTAGTTGCTTCACATTGATAAGTTACTACATTTCAGTTTTATTATTATTATTATTATTATTATTATTATTATTATTATTATTATATAATTATTAAAAAGTTATCAAACAAAAAGTTAGTCTAAGATAGGAACACTATATATTTTTCATAGATATACAAAAAAAATCTCTTAATTATATTATAAATAATTTATAAATTGAACAATCGTGGTCTAAATAGAAATTTGCAAATTAAAATATCTAAGCACTAATTATTGGCTTAGTTAATTTTTTGTCCTTTAGTCAGCACTTTATGTTTCATTTTTTATCATTGTTTTTTTATAGGGATTCTTCATCATTGTAATTTCCGTAAAAATTCTTCTTTTAAGTTCTAAGTTTTCTTTTTTTATATTTTGTTTCTATCATCTAAGTATAGTAGTATCTCTATACAAACTATAAGAAAATATTAAATTATTGATAAAATTTTATTAAGAAAAAAATATGTTACACTAGTGCAATTAGGAGAAACGATAGCGGTTATTTTCGTTTATAGATCGTGGTTCCGCAATCGAAGCATATGCAGGTGAGACAAAAAGGATAGGCTTTTTGTCTCGGTTCTGAACTGAGTCAGAAGGATTCAAACTATGCCTCGGTTCTCTGTGAACCAAGGCAGTAAAGTGTTTTTATTTTTTTTAATCTCAACTGCTAAGATCGTTTCCTTGTTATGTTCTGTTAGCATATGCAGGCGAGACAAAAAGGATAAGCTTTTTACCGCGGTTCTGAACCGAGTCAGAAGGATTCAAACTATGCCTCGGTTCTCTTTGAACCGAGGTAGTAAAGTGTTTTTATTTTTTTTAATCTTTTTAATCTCAACTGCTGAGATCGTTTTCTTGTTATGTTCTGTTTTTCTATGCATTTTGCTTTCTCCTTTTAATCTCAACTAAGTCTAGAATTCTTGATCAAACATGGCAAGAAAGAAGCTCTTTACCATTGGCAACTGGAATATAAAGATAACATACTAAAAAGGAAAAGCATCCACATAAAAACTTGCTTTTGAGTTCTCACTATTCAATGGAAAGTATGAAGCCACAAACTTAACAAATAAAGTACATATACACAGAACCTATGATTGTGCTGGAAAAAAGAAGGAAAGAAGATATGAATGACAAAAGGAAGAAAACAGACATAAACACAATTTTGAAACCAAAAATAAACAATATGTGCAGCCTTAGCCACAAAACCTTCTTGACACAAACCAAAGAGCCTTTCACTCTCTCTTTCAAACTCTTCTTGACACCAAAGCGCGTTCTCATAACCTTTCCTCTGATTATCACGAACCAGTGGCATCCAAACTCCAACTTGCACTAACAACCTAGATTTTCAACCTCAATCATCACCATCCACCCCAAGACCTTTCCCAGCGAGCAATCAGAAGCCCCTGATGGAGGTGCAAGCAGAAGGATTGAGTTTTGCAAGCAAAGGGACGCAATTGGGATAGCGGCTAGGCTCGCTTACACGCACTGCACCTTCTGCAAGTATACAGCGGAGGAGATCTGGTTGGCCACCGACAACTTCTTCGAGCGGATGAGCTTGAAGTCTGATGGAGATTGGAGCAATGTTTACTAGGGACGCTTCAACCACTCCATTGTTGCCATCAAGATGCTCCCTTTCTTTCTCTCTTCTTTCCCAACGAGATATAAGAAGCTATAGAGCAAACTAAGAAGCAAAACCCCCAAATCCATTTCTCCATCCACCTGTAGAGAAACATAACCAAAAACCCAAGGAAAAAAAATGCAGATCCAGTGCCCAACCGCCACCACGCCGCCGCCGCTGCCATCGCAGCATCATTGCTGCTCTCTCGTCGCAGTGTCGAGCGCTCTCACAGCCATTGCACATCGTCGAGAAAAAGGAGAAGAGGAGAGGTGCTAGGTTTTTGGGGAAAAGTTTGCTCTTTCGCGCTAGGTTTTCATGGCTTTAAGGAATGAGGGGTCCAACCCCAAGACTTATTATGCCTCGGTCCATCTACCAACTAAGGTAGTATCTTTGTCACGTGAGGTTTATGCTTCGGTTCACCCTGCCAATCGAGACAATATTATCTTTAGGCACCAGTTGCTTAACAACCGAGGCATATAATGTTTTAAAAATTACGAGACTGCCACCGCATTTTGAAATGCTTCAGTTCTAGAAAAATCAAAACATAATGTGCGAATTAAAAATGCGATTTTTTTAAAATGCGATTTAATAAAACAAAATTTATCAACAGATTTTATTAATAGTTTTTAAAATTTTAATTATGAACAAATACTTTTATTGGTAATACATTTATTCGTAAATTAGAATTTTTATCACTAACTAAAATGTTTATCACTAATGAATTCATCAATAAAATTTATCAATAATTTATAATATTTATTATTAACAAATATTTTTGTTGAGGACATCAAATTTTTTCTTTTGAATTTTAATCATGTGATAAAATCTGTCACTAATAGATTTTTTTAATCTATTAATGATATATTTTTTGTTAAAAAAACAATAATAAATTTATTAGTAATTTCATATTTTTTTAAATTTATCGGTAAATTTGTCAATCATTGTATTTTTTTTAAAATTTGTCAATAATTCTATTTTTTAAACTTTTTCAATAATTTTATCTATAAATTCATAGATAAAACAAGCACCAATTTTGTTGTTAAATAAGACCAAATATTTATTAAAAATTAATTGGAAAGAGATAAAAAAGAGGATAAGAAAAAATAAGAAGATAAATAAAAAAGAAAGAAAAAGGAGGTGACGACAACGACAACAGTTAAGAAGACTAAAACGATGACAACAATGAAGAGGAGAAGGACAATAAAAAGAAAAAGAAGAAATGAATGTAACAATAGACACAACCATGGTAATGATGGAGAGAAAAAAAAACAAAAGACCAAATCGTAATATTTATCAATACATTTTTATTCATAGATAAAATTTGTCGACAATTATATATATTTATATATGAATGAATTTTTCTATTTGTTAATAGGATTTATCAACAAATTTTTTCCACAGTAGTCATTAATAATTTTAATTTACGGGTGAATTTTTATAATTTCTAAAACAATAAATCTATTTTTTCTTAATAATGACATCATGATAGATTTTATAAAAACCAAAAAAATATATGAAAAAAAAACACAAACGAAACAAATATTAATTAATCCTTAAAATTTACTAAATGTTCTACTTACTTATATTATCAGAGCAAGTAAAAGCAACATATTTTGAAGTTTGAAACATGACATAGTAAATAATACGATGTATATCACGCACAATTTTTTTATATATTTAGTAAAGATGCCGTGTTTGATATTTCTACATAAAAATGGGTAGAGACATATATGATATACAACATTTGAAAGATTGATCGGTTTAATGGAAAGTAGAATAAAATATAATGAGGGAGGGATTGGTTTAAGTTAAAGTTAGTTTTGAATAATTTAAGGTTTTATCTATTGACTCTTACGATGATTTTGGAGAAATGACACAGTGGCATGGTCTCTTAAGTTTCTTAAAAACCTCTCTATTAATTAAGACACTAAAAACATGGAAAGCTTATAGCCATTAGTTGATGAATATTTTAAGGAAATGAAATCATGGCTAAGAATGAGCCATGACAACAAAACCAATGTTATGAATTTAAATTAAAAGTAAGTGAAACATGTGGTTTAGACATATTGGAGCAGAAAGAATCTAAAAACAGAACAACAACAATAAAAAAACAACTATCTCTCTCTCTGTGTCTCTCTTGGTAGTAGGATTCTTGCAATAATAACTTTAAACTGCAACCACAACGAAGTGCTTTGCTACTCATAGACCCAGCTCATGTGGCACTTTTCAGAAGCACGTTTAGACCTCACATACATACATGTATTTGATTGAGGCTTCTTTTAACCGCTTGTTTTTCACTGGTTGTTGACGTGCATTATTACTAGGCAGAAATTGTGGGACCAAACCCAGAAACGTACTAGACGTGTGGTTTTCAAACTCGCTACTCCTAGTTACTGTCTCACTGATACAACATCAATTATGGTTGTTGGTTCCTGTTCAGAACCTTGACAAAACCAAACATCAAATTTCTTCCACAATTCAGATATTGCCCTTTCGATAACAAGTGGCACCTACCGTTGCCACTTTTTCTTTTTACTACGTGCCTGCATCACCATTCATTTTATTTACAACAATCATGTGGTCTCACGCATTTGCCTTTCTTCTCAAACATCCATTTTCATGTGTCAAAACAAAATTTTGTATTAAGATTATCAATGAGGTCGAATATTATTAACCTTAATCAGAACATTAAGAAAAGTATACTGTTTTGTTATGAAGAAAAGATTGAGTGGGTAGGTTTTGATTTCTTTGGGAATTGGTTGATCCAATTGATACACATTGGTAAACACATTAATAATGAAGATATTTGTATGTTCTAACCCTAAATGCGAAAACGGAAAAGAAATCCACACTTTGGTTAATCAATCGTTGGATTACAACATACAATTCCATGTATTGGGCTATGACTCGCCCCATCCCTCGTGCAATTCGCGGGGTAGCGTGAAGACACGTGCGAGGTTCGCATGTGCGGCCAGAATCAGCTTAGCTGGCACTCCGGAGATTTTCTCCAACCTCGTCAGATTCTGCCACGTGGCCACACTTCTGTCCCCACAAAATCTCAGGCCCAGCCAAAACGACGTCGCCGCGGCCACCCTGAACGGAAGCAAATTCCACTTTCCCAGGCACACGCTCAGAGCGTGCGACGCAACGCGGTTACCGTTCTCTCCTATCCCTAACCCTAAACCTATCTCTCTGCTCCATTTTGCGAACACCTCCTCCTGCTCCACCGATCCGACCTTCTCCCGTCGCTTCTTCGCTTCCCGAGACGCGTCGTCGATCACCGAACTCGAAAAACTCCTCCTCCTTTTCTTCCCCGCCGCTCCGCGTGTCGCCTTAATCGTCTTCGTGGCGCAGGACTCGGAACTCGAGACGCAGGTGGAGGACGAAGGGAGAGAATCGCCACCGTCGGAGAGAGCCTTCTCCGAGCAAGAGGTGCAGGTGGATGGAAAGGTGGCGCCGGCGGTGTAGATTCCGGTGGAACGATTGCATTTGGCGCAGATGCGGCGACGGAAGTGGCGAGCGACGAGGAAGTTGGCGGCGTGCACGGCGGCGTCGCAGTCGCCGCAGAGAAATGCGGAATCGGAGGGACAATAGAGAGAAGCTTGGTTATTGCAAAGCTCGCAAGCCTTGCCCATCGTCACAACAACCTTACTCGGAAAGTTAACTTTCAAAAACAAAAAAAAAAATAAAAATTGCGTTGTTCGGTTTGGCGAATAGGGTTTGAGAAAAAAGTTAAGAGAGAAGAAGGCGAAAATCGCAGAGGGCGTGTTTGTGTTATGTACACAATGTTAGGGACAGTGTCTCATATTAATACCCCTTGTGACGAACATAGCATAGCATATTTAAAATAAGTAACGCAACCAAAAAAAACTATGCCTTTTGCTTTCCAATGCTTATTTCTGTCCTTTTGTTTTACTTGTGGCTACGAATGTGAGCTCCTCAAATCTTCACCCTCTAACAGTTAAACACCATACATCCATGCTTTCATACTACATACATGCATAACACATCAACCATCCTTTATTTAATCGTATAATATTGTTTGTGGACATACTTAATTATAAAATATCTTTTCAACCAAACATTAATATACTATATATATTTACTACCTCTAATCATTACAACATCATGTCAAAAGCAAGATATATATAAATTATAAAAAAAATTAATGTAATATATCAAATTAACAACATTGTCTATTGTTTTAGGTACACGATCGATCCAAAAAATTATAGTTTTGGAAAAACTAAACAAATTTTAACTTTTAAAGGCGATAGATTGAACTTTTATAGCTAGTTATATTTTACTTATCGAAACGAAACAAAGGAAATAGAGGAAAGAAATCTCAATCTTTTTCATTTGATTTTTTCTATTTGTTTCGTATACACTTTACTAATATAGCTTTTAACTACAATAATAATAATGTATGAAACAATCAACGTGCTATTATAACATTTGAAGTATCCACCCCAATTAAAAAACTTGTGTGCCTAACACCCCTTTCTAAAACAAGGAAAAACACGAGGAAAAAATGTTTATATACCTAATATAACCAAGCTACAGCACGAGAAATATTCCTTACCACCACTATTCTTAGCCTCTTCTTTTACACACTGAAAAAGATTAAAAAAAATTAAACATTTATTAACATTTTTTTTCGGAATGTATAACGTTATCAAATAATCAATTCTTTTCTTACTTATATTAATAAAAATAAAATAAATTTTTTTCTCTTACTATTTTATTTTTCATATAATGCAGTGTTCTTTTAACAACGTAAAATGATTGAAACTGATGGAAAGAGTGACTTTTTCTGGTTTTTCGGTTATCTGAGTTTGCTACGTCTGTTTCTCGTGGGCATTCAAAACCTCGTCTCTCTCGAACTCTTTTTAATATTTTTTTTTTCTGTTTATATATTTTACTAATTTCTTCACAATATAAATGGTTTAATATTTGATATTTTTTTAAATTGATAAAAGGTGTAAGCTAAAGTTAGGGTAAGAGCTAAGAAAATAGAAGTGGTTGGTAATTAAGATGGAGGTGGAAAATATCTGGTTCTGTATAAAAAGAAGAAAAATATCTGTATGAGAAATGGTGAAGAATGAGTACGAACCACGTCAGAGGCATTTTCCACCACAAATTTCATCTATCAGCGATTCTTCTCCACGTTCCATTTTCATCATGAAAAAAAACATATACACAAACCCTATTATTGCTTGATCAATCCAGAAAATAAGATTAAGAAAATTATCAAGTTTTAAGAAATATAAAAGTGGAAATAAATAGTTCATTAATTATTTATGTGAAAATAGAAAGGTGGTGTAAATTGAGTTTGGAGTTTGAATGGAAGATGAAATTGAAAAGGGTGGTTGCAGTAGTTGCTTAGCTGCAGGAAAATTAAAAGGACACTGTGTAAGCGTTGTGATAAAAAAAAAATTATATTTTAATTTATAAATATTGATTTGTAAGATAAAATTTATATTTAAATAAATTTTAAGTTTAATTCAATCTTATAACATTTCAATTTTTAAAATAAAATTTACATCTATTTATATATTATAATTTAGTTTTATGTCGTTGTCAAATATTAAACATTATAATAAAAGCATACGAAGTGGTAAGATCCGGAAGAATCGTAATAAATAAGGTATGTGTGAACCACATTCATGGATTGCACCAAACAAAACTAATGTTGTTCTTACCACTCTTCATTCTATTGTACCTGTCTCCTTTTTCTTTTTTCCGTTTATACCTATTCTTCTACATGGTAAAATTGGTGAAAGAAATAGATCGTCTAACACCAAGAACTACTACTTAGGAGTACAATAGTTCCAAAAGGGTAAACTTTTATATTTGTATGAGTGGAAAATAGTAAAAAATAGTGAAGAATAATGTATAAAAACTTATTGGATGTCAAAATATCAATTACGTACCATTGGTGAAATGGGTATATACATTTAAGTTCTTTTTAATTTGATTCAATCTATTATTAAATTGAATGTTGTGAATTGTTTGTTGCGTAAATTGTTTCCGAAATATCAAAATTTTACGATAGATTAGATATATGTTTTATGCTTTTTAATACTAGTTGATTAAAAAAAATGATTAAATATCTCCCATTAACATATATACATATAACATATGTCTAAACTTTATATAAATTAGACATATTTTAATGTTTTCGATATTAAACTTAATCTCCTCTTTAAAATAAAATTAATACATAAAAAATTATAAGTTAAATATGTTTTTAATTCTTAAATTTAGACATAAAATTAAATTTTTTTTATGTTCAAAATTTTGGATATATTTTGATTTTTAAATTTTAAAAGTAAATAGATATAGTCATCTTAACTTAATGGATTTTAATTTTTCTTTATATATATTAAATGGTGTTCTAGATTATATTTTGTTTCTAACATCTCAAAAAATATAAATCATTAGAAGAATTATATTAATTTATTTTTTAAGACTAAATTAAATCAAAATTTTGAAAAAAAAATTTAAATTTCACCTTAAAATTTAAGAATTAAAAAATATTTAACAAAAGATATAATAAATTTACCACATATTTGTTAAGTTTTCCAATAAAAAATCTAATTTCCTCTTTAACGTACAACACATGTTAAAATTATACGCTAAAATTAGTTAAATATTTTAGGTTTTTGAATACTAAATCTAATCCCCTTTTTTAACACATAAAAACTCTATGATAAATTAGACACATCTTCTAAATCTTTCGCTAATAAACATAACATTTTCTTTAATATACAACACATGTCAACACTCTATGATAAATTAGACACATGTTTTAAACTTTCCAATACTAAACCTAATTTTTTCTTTAACATACAACGCATGTCACAACTTTATGAAAAGTTAGATACAACAAATGTCAAAACTCTATATTAAATTGGACACATGTTTTATGTTTTCTGATACTAATGTCCTTGTTAACATATAACACATCAAAACTCCACGATAGATTAGATAATCCAAACCTAATTCTTTAACATACCACACATGTCAAATTTCTAAGATAATTAAATTAGACGCATGTTTTAAGCTTTCCTATTTTAAAGATAATCTTCTCTTTTAACATATAATAACACATCAAAACTTTATGAAAAATCAAACACGTGTTTTACAGTTTCTTAAAGAAAGGTACTCTTCTCTTTGTAACACAACACAACATAACTTACTCTTTTCTTTATAATACAACACAACACAATAAAACATTAAAAATGGATTAATCAATGTTAAAAGACATGTGATCAGACGTCATTAAGTAAATAACATTGAAATTTTGATAACGTTTAAGTTATTATATTTATTTATAAAAATATCATTAATCATTTTTAACATTATTTTTTTTATATTATCGATATTTTTAATGTTGATTTTTTTTGTTTTGACGTTGAACGCGACACGTAGCCAAATAACCAAGGGAGTTTATAAATGATGAGAATGTGTTTTGAGTGGGACCTGAAAAGAGGTGGAAGTGGAGAGGGTTTATTAATATGATATCCACATGGAAAAAGGCAATAGCCTCAACTTTCGTTGCACCAAACAAGAGCCACAAAAACATTTCATGTTTTAATTTTTCTCCTTTCGAAAGAAATAATGAAAAAAATCTGAATGGTACGATAATTTTTGTGACACAGAATGAATTTACCTTTTCCTTTTGAAAGTGACACAAGAAAATTACCAAGGGGAAGAGATCAATGGAATGATGATATTTTTTTGGGTCATTGTGTGATATGATGCTACGTGTTACAAACGAGCATTTTATGGTGTGGCCAAAATTGAGGTGCTCATCATTTGGTTTCAATGTTTTTGGGAATTGTGCTTTGAATGAAATGTGTGATTGTGAGGCTCTTCTAACAGGAGAGTATAGGAAAGATTGTGTGGATGATTACGAAGGTTTATGTATAGTTTTTTATATTTTTATTTTAAAATAAATATATATATTTATTTTGAAATTTAAATTTAAATTTCAAAATTTTCTTTGTAAACATTTTCTATATTTGAATTGTGTTTTACGATATTTTACATAAATATATTAGATTTAAAGAACATAAATAAAATAAAATAAAACAAAATGCATTCTATTATTACTAAATAAAAATAAATGTATTCTATTATTTACCTTACACTATATTAATGGAAACAAATGCTCTCATGCATAAAGATGTTTTATTTGTGAGTTAACTTGATTCATTGCATATTTAAGTAAGTTTAAATTAAAAAAAATTACCTTTTTTAATTGTAGATCAAATTAAATTAAGTTTACTTAACCCATGTGTTAAAAAGGTTTGATATGTCGCAATCTACAAATAATTACCTTCTTATCACTTTTTTACATGTTTTTTTTATAATTATTTACTAGTAGATTGATAATTTGGTCAATTTAAATATTAGAGTGTTGTTCGATAATGTTCGAATAATTTGAATGTTTAATTTCTTTGTTGTAAAATTATTTAGAGATATGTCAATTCATAATATATAAGTAAGTGCAAATTTCACTTTACAAGTTGGTTTCGTAGGTTAAGTTAGGCTTAAAGTTTACTTCTTAACATGATATTAGAATCATGAGTGAATTGTTATCGGATCAATAATTAATGTTTAGTTTCACGCACGAAATGTATATACTTTGACGTGAGAGAATTTATTGAAAGTCTTACATAGATTAGATATAACGTCAATTCACAATATATAAGATATAAGGTCAATTCACAATATATATAAGTGAGTACAAATCTCACTTTTATAGGGTTAAGTTAAGTTTAAAGTTCACTTTTTTACATTTATAATAATGTTAGAAATAAAATAGGTAAACACATTAATTTTACTGTTATAAAACCTTTCAACACCTCTGGAAACACTTTTGGAACAAAATCACATTCTTCAATGTACTTAACCTCTTAAGATAATGGAAAAAACATTTGGGGGGCTTAGCCACAAACTTGTTGGCATACCTTTGGAGAAGGAGCAAATGCTTATGAGTTCCTTGGACAAAATTAAATGTGTTAAGTTGGACCTTGAAAAAACTAAGAGGGTGGTATTTGTTCATGTTTTCATCAGTTTTTTGTTAACTGTTCTAACTATATAGTACTTATAATTTGTCTTTAATGTAAGTGCTTCATGCTATAATGATGATTGTTGGTGGAAAATTTGAGGGCATCAAAGAGTCAAGTAAATTGCTTTTCATTAATATTTTACATTCCAACATTTTATATGTACCAATCAATATTTTCCAAATGTTGAATTGCCATTCACAATATTCAACAACAATTTCAATGTTTATGACTTCTATCTTCTAATTGTTTATTTAACAAATTTTCTAGTAAAATTTAGGATGTAAAATTATAACACCATTGTAAGATAATGCATTTTCCAAATGTTGAATTGGTAGTTGATGATAGATGACCTAAACTGTTAACCCCAACCCCATTTTGCAAACCAATGTATTTGTAGTTAATTGATCATCTAGCCTTTTTACTGATGTCTAATTTACTTTGGTTTAATGTTTATTTGAATTTCAGGAAGAAAAAACTAGAGAGATAAATCAAACCTGATTTAATGTAACTAAAAGAAAAATAATGTAAATGACAAAAATTCCATTGTTGCAAAAAAAAAAATTATAGCAACTTTTCATATGGGTTGAAATCCACCTAGGTGACATGGTGATATAATTATAAATAAGATAATATTTTTTATACCATTTGTAATTATAAAGGTATAGAAAGTGGACACGATGACATTTTTGTAATAAAAAAGAAAAATTTTATACCAGATATAGTTATAATGGGTATAAAAAAGTGGATGTAATGATATTTTTGTAATAAATAAGAAAACATTATATACCAGTTCTAATTATAACTAATATAGAAAATGGATGTAGTATTATTTTTGTACTGAGTAAGAAAACTTTGTATATGGGTTCTAATTATAACCGGTATAGAAAGTAGTTTCTTAGTTTTTTTATTTATTTGTAAACAGAGGGTTTTCAAATTCCTAACCCTTATTCCCTTTTCTTAGTCTCGCACCTATTTCTCCTTCATCTTCTGTCAAGGTGGGCGTCACTGTAGAGCTTGTGTTTGAGACCATTGTGGACGTTTGAGACCAATGTCGATGTTTGCAAACAAGAAGCACATGACCTCTCGTCTTCTCCGTGAGACAGAGTTGTGTTATCTAAGGCTACCACTTCTTTCGCCATCATCGCATTGTGCGTCTGATCAAAACTCTGACTCATCGATGATTGTTTCTCCTTTTCTTCTTCTTTTTTTCTTTTTTGGATAATATCTATGAGTGGATATGGGTGCTCAAAATTGAAGATGAAGGAATCGGTGGTTAAGGGAATTGAATTTGTGCCTAAGGATCGATAGTGAATAGGTGTTTGTTGTTCTATTGTTACTGGAGTACATTTGTCTTCATTTACAACTTGTTGTTTCCTATTTTGGTCTAATAAACTTATTCTTGATGAATTTGGCTTCACAAAGATGTTTGTGTTTTGGTATAGTCTTTAAACAAATGACATTTTGCTTGTTTCCATACTAGAGATTCACTCAAGGATGATGCATTTAGTCATAAAGTTGTTGGGGGATCATATTGGTTGAAAAACACTTTTGGAAAGAAAAATTTTCTATACTGATTTTAACTAGTATAAAAAATAACATTTTTTGTACCGATTTTAAAACTAGTATAAAAAGTCAATACTTTTTATACCTCTTACTTTTACACCCGTTCCAAAACCAATATAAAAATCTTTTTTAACCGGTATGAAAAGTATTTTCTTCACTAATGATTGAACTAGAGGAAGTTTATATTTGTGTGGCATATATTGGTCTTTAAGCTAGAGGGGATGCTTGAATTAAATGACCATGTTACCTTTTTCAAGTCAGGCACTCCCTTATGTTTCTTGTAAGCCACAAGAAACGTTGTTGTTCTGATTTACCTGTTGTTGTTATGGTTCAATAATAATAATAATAAGGTTGCATGCAACTATTTCCATTATGTTTATGGTGAGAAAGGTTTTGTTTTGATGTTGCAAGTAGATTGCTTTTAAGAGGGGTGTATTTCCAACTGATAGTATTGCACCAGAGGAAAAATTTCTTTAGGCTGTTTAGGCTTCGGTAACAATGGTTGCATAAAATATTTTTCAATAGCCAAATATTAAACAAGTCAATCATAAATAATCAATTTTAAACATTATTACTGTGTTAGAAAATCTTGCTTATATATGATCATATGACTGATTTTTTTTTTATATTCAGATCATTGTATAATATAATGTTTAGATTTTTTAAGTTGTTAAACCTAGGTACAAACACCGTATGTTGAAATTATTTACTTTAGTGATTAACTTTTAGATATTAAATAAATTCCTTATTACAATGAAGTAATATTTGAACTTTTAATCTTCATATTTGCTTTTAGGAAAAAATAGGGTCAACAAAATAATAAGCACATTACTTTTGGATTTATCCGTAAATAATTACATATAAATAAATTTGTAAATAAATAACCTATACATAAATTCATAGTGACTATTTTACCTACAAATTTTTGCCTATAAACAATCCGTCGATAAAACTGTCTTACCTATGAATTTTGTGAGTTATTTACAAATTTTTGTTGTAAGTAATAGAGTTTTCCTTTATAGTGAGAGAGTTAACCCACTATTTCACCAATCCATGATGGATCAAATCAGATCACAAAATTTTGGATCATTAAAAAATGAATCTGAAAGGTTCACTCACTTTGACACCTTATGCACATGTGTATCCATCCTTATCTTATTATTATTATTATTATTATTATTATTATTATTATTATTATTATTATAATGAAAATACATGCAATAAATAAATATATATATATATATATATATATATATATTATGATAACAAAAGATAATAAAATTATTATTATTATTATCATAAAAATAAATATTAATCAATTTTACAATTTCATAGTAGATTTATTTTATTTATTGTGTAGAGGATTCTTTTATTATAAATAGTTATTTTAGTTTTAAAAATTTTATATTTAATAAAAAAAGTCACTCTAAAAAATGGATAAACTAAAAAAAAGGCACTAAAAAGTAAAATTGGTAAAACAATTATTTTAATAAAAAAAAACTTGTCACAGGTAAAATTAACAAAATATGTATAAATAAAATTATATTCATATAAATTAGTTATAAAATAGTTATAAAGTATAAAAAGTAAAATATAAAATAATTATATTAATTAAGGGTAAAATTATAATAGGCATGTGAAAAAAAATTAGAAAATTTTAAAAAATAATCCTCTTTATATATTGTTAAGTTGTAAAAGTCTTGGTGTATTTTCAATCAAATTTAAAGTAAAGTAAACATATTAAGTGCACATAATACTTTCATTGTATTACATAATGCAATAACGTAATACAAAAACTATCATTATCACATACTGATATTTATAATAAAATAAATAGTGTAAATAATATGATGTTTGAAAAAGAAATTCTTACATAAAAATATCAAGAGTTAATTAATATATATCATTCCCGGCGATTTATATATAGCATGTAGGACTGGGATAAAATAACTGATTTGTACTGCACTATAGTTAATTATAGGTTTAAATACCTTTTTAGTCCCCAAGTTGGAGTTTAAATTTTCGTTTTGTCTCCGATTTTAAAAATGAAACCCTTTGGTCCCCATGTTTTCAATTTTGAGTGCAATTGGTCCCTTCCGTTAAGTAGATGCTAACGGCGTTAAATGTTAAGTGACTGTGACTGTGTATGTTATGTGGCAACAAATGTGGTCGTGGCAATGAGGTGGCAGCATATGTGGTGTTTTAAATTTGAAAAAATTAAATATATTAGTTTTTTTAATTAGGGAAAATAAAATTAAGTTAGTTTTTTTTAATTAGGGCAAATAAATTAACCTTGAACCAATTTTGTTTTCTGAAATACTTAGATCAAGGAACTGGTGGAAGAATTTGTTAAAATGAAGTTGAAGGACTGTCAATGAATGAATTCTGTAGTTTTTTTTGTTGGGAAATAGTTACAACTATGTTATAATTTTATCATTGCTTTCTTCATTAAAAATTAACAAAAGGTTTATTATAGCACATAAAATGCACTATTAATTGAACTGCAAGTGTGTAGGTATATGTATAAGAATGTGATAGTTGAATTTCAAAAACCCTTGATTTCGAAAATTTGGGAACCTGCTTGGAAATTCTTGCCATGAAAAGGGTTGGGGTCGCCTCCCTCGAACACCGCCGGTCACTTCTTCGAACCCAGCCACCGCGCCATCATCTCCTCCTGTCTTAGCGTCGCCGGCGACGCCACGCCCACCGGAGTCACCGCCAGCCGCGACGTCGTCGCTTTCCCTCATCAAAACCTCCCTTGCACCCAGAATTGCGTATCCTTCTCGCGCAAGGGTTCGAAGCCATTGCGACGCCTTCATCTTCTCCACCATCGCGCCACCACGCTCATCGCACAACAGCCCCGGCCGTAGAAGCCTACCGCCGTCGCGCCATCAACAGCGGCAATGTCCTGCTTCTACACCTCCGTCACTACGCCTGCCGCTTGACTCAACCCCTTTGCCTTTTCTTCTACCTTTCCTTGTGTGTTGTGTGGTTATTGAACCAACTGTTGGTGCAGTGAAGAAAAGGAAACAAGTTTGCCATAGAAGTTGCAGGGGCCGAGAGAAATGAGATGAAGAAAACAAAATTGGTTCGAGGTTAATTTATTTGCCCTAATTAAAAAAAACTAATATATTTAATTTTCTCAAATTTAAAACACCACATATGCTGCCACCTCATTGTCACGACCACATTTGTTGCCACATAACATACACAGCCACTTAAAATTTAACGCCGTTAGCATTTACTTAACGGAAGGGACCGATTGCACTCAAAATTGAAAACATGGGAACCAAAATGCTTCATTTTTTAAACCGGAGACAAAACGAAAATTCAGACCCCAACTTGGGGACTAAAAAGGTATTTAAACCTTAATTATACTATATTATACTAAAAAAAACTGATCAACTAAGTTCAGTATATCATTTTATGGTTTAGTTTTTAAAAACTGAACTTATAGCATTTTTGGTTCAGTTAATTGCGAGGACTGTATCTATTCTTTCTTTCCTTTTAGTTTCTGTTCAATTGTTTCGTCTTGCCAAATAAACCTTATTTCATAATGACATATTAATAAAAGAAACCGAATAATGAATTTTTTAAGACAATTTTTTTTTATCACAAATTTTATATATATTTTTTATCAATAAACATATATTACTTTTTAAATAATATTATTTTAAGTTATAAAAGTAAAATATTTTTTTAAAATTTAATTTTATTAAATGATTAAGTAATAAAAATTATAAAAGAAAAAAAAGACTATATAAAAAAAATAATACTTTAAATATATTATATTCTTAACATATTATTAAATATGTAAAAATATGTTAAAAAAAACTTTTAATGATATTAAAATGTATGTAAGCGCACACACTAAAATAACTATTTATTTTAAAAATCAACTTAATTTAAAATATATATATCAATATTATTATTTTTAAATGATAATATTTTACACACTAAAACTAAAATATATTTTTTAACATTAAATTTTATTAAATGACTATATAATGAAATATCATAAAAAAATAGTAATATAGAAAAAATAATTAATATTATAGAAACATCAAAAGATTAAAAAATTAAAAAATGTTTTTCTAGTATCATCTTTTATTATATTATAATAATTAATAAATATTAGTTTAATTTTTACATAATAAAATATAAATAATAAATAATTAATTAATAAAATAATTTTATGAGGCAACAAAATAAATATAATTAAAAAATTATTTTAAAATAAAATAAGTAGATAACAAGATAAAATGAATTATATACACATATAAAACAAAAAAATATAAATAAAAATTTTAAAAAATAAATATAAAAGTAAAATAATATTAATGACAAAATAAATATAAATAAAAAAATAAAAAATAAAATAAAATAAAAGAAATAAATAAAAAATAAAATAATTTTCATACACATATAATAATAAAAGAAATATAAATAAAATAGAAAACAATAATATCAAATAATTAAAAAATTAATTTGTAAGACACTTATTAATAAAATAAAATAAATATTAAAAGAAATTTCAATTAAAAAGAACATGCATTTGCATTGTTATACTTTTCAATTTCAATTAAAAAGTTATTTTAATAATTTATTTAATATAATTACCGTGTTGTTTCACGGTATTAGACGGCTACCATTTAAAAAATTTAAATAATTAATCTTTTTGTAATAAACTTTTATAATTATAGTTGTATGTGTTTGTGGCGGTTTAGGAAAGTGGAAAAGTTTGAAGAAAAATGCTTAATAAAAACTATGGTAGTATTAAAATTAGTACAATTCAGTTTAAAATTAGTATAGTTAATAGTTCAATTCAATTTATATGGTAGTTTAGTACAATTTAGTATAGTTCAATTCAGTCTAGTTTGATGAAACAAAAAATAGTTCAGTTCAGTTTGTCTGGACTGCAGTTTAGACAAATTAGTTTTTAGTTCAGTACAAATTTTAGTAGTGCAGTTCAGTTCTATTTGCCTACCCCTAACAACAGGTAAAAAGAAAATCATATATAAAAGTTAATGAAAAGGGAAAGAAGAAGAAAAAAAAGAAAAAGTTATATATATATATATATATATATATATATATATATATGTATGTATACAATAAAATTTCATCTTATTAAGAATATTAAAAGTGAGATTTAATAATAATTCAACAACAACAAAATAAATAGCTTTGGTGATTCATTGATTGAAAATTGAAATGGTTAAAACTAGACAATTGTCCTCCCCACCCTTCCATCTTCCAGCCAACCTCCCCACCCTCAGCCACATTGGAAAAGAGACTCTATAGTCTTGTTGTGCAAATGGAATGAGGATGACAGACCCCTAATGTGTTATGAGTTGGGGAGCATAAAGAGGGCCTTGGGCGTAGGTTTTGCAAAGGACGACGAGGATAATGTCAATGACCTTTTTGTAGAGGGTGAGGAGGTTGGCTGGAAGATGGAAGGAAGAGACAAGGGAGAGAGAGGGAGAAAATGTGACAAACACTGACTTAATGCAAGAAAAAAAAATGTGTCAGTCTACCGTTAGCCACATCAGCTGGTTTTTAACGGTGTTAGTTTTGGATGACTAAAATCAAAGTTTCCTTAAAGAGGAGGACTAAAATGTATCTTATTTTGAAAGAGGGACTAAAACCAAAACCATTTGATAGTATAAGGATTAAAAACATATTTAATCCATAAATTTATTTTTAATTGTAATATTATTTACACTAGCATCAAATAAACATAAGATTAAAAAGAAAAAAACATAAAAAACTATGAATATAATTCCGAAAAGAAATATTAAAGCAACAAACTTTAGGATTCATTTTGCGCATTTTTTTGAGCGCATCAGGTTTAGCGAGAAAACTCTGTTTGACGGCTTCGAATTCACAACGGAGTGCAAATATCTCTTCCTCATCGAGCTTCACCAAAAAATGTTTCAAAGATTCAACGACGTTGTAGCTTCGAGAGATATCTGCACCTCCCCATAACCGAATACACCGCTTTTGATCTTCATCTTCTTCAACGAATCCTTTATGTACGTCTTATTTTTCAGTTGGTATTTTACAAAGCAATGAGGGCATACACGAGATTTTATTTCAAATCACTGCAAATCACCACATTATGCAGAGATCATAAAAACTCATATATCTCGCAAATCACCTTAATTTCATCGTTCCAAATCACGCTAAATCATTCCTCACATTTTCACTTAAACAGTAACATTCACCCAAGTAAACACAACGTAAAAACAAGTTAAAATTGAAGTTCACTAAAACAATACGAGAGAATGTTCTAGTTATTAGAAGATTTACTGCATATCACTTACCTAGTAAATTTTATATTTGGTCCAGTTTAATAATAGTTAGCAACTAGGTATGAAAAAGGGTAATGATACTTTGACACCTAAATTTGACAAACTTGTGACACCAGACACGTGTCATGAGCTAATTGGTCCATGTAATTTAGGTTTTAAAAAAAATTGAAAATGAGATGGATAATGAAGGCTGCAGGAGTTTTGAAACACGAGACTGAGAACCTCATTTGTGCCAAAGCCTTCTTGAGAACTGTCTTCCCTTCCACCCACCAACAAGCTTCCATCTCCCCACAAGGGTCGACGACATTGACAGTGTTTCAAGGTTGCTGAAGTGTCACCGTTAACCGAAACTGCATATGTGTTTCCGTTTCGCCGTTTGGAGCGAACTTACCCCGACACCGCCATTGAAGGTGTTTTTTTGAAGCTTTTTTCCATTTGTTTCAGTAAAGCATTGTTTTGGTTCAGTGGGTTTTAGTTTTTTTAAATTTTTTTGGGAATTTAGGGTTTGTTTTGTTATTTGGTTGTTTCTTATGTTATGGTTAATTGTGGTTTGAATTTTTGTTGAATATTTTTGCGTTTATGTTGTTTTTGGGTGCAAAGTTTGAATTTTTTTGGTTAGTGATTATAGTTGGGTTATTTTGACTTAGGTTTTCTAATATGTTTTGTTTGACTTATGAAAAACACACCTTTATTTTCACCAAGGATGCTCTATCATTCATAAAACATGCATCCTAAGTCAAAGAATGAACTTCAAAAACAAGAAATGCAGGTTCAGTACAACACTGGTACCATAGTTCAAATAAGTGGGGAGTTTAGTTATGACTTCTGCACATGAAGGTAGACTTTGTCCTGAATACATGTTTCCTATTAAAAAAATTAATAGTCATGTTCATACACCTTTGTTGTGAAAATTGATGAATAAATGTTGGATTGATGGTGGATTTTTGTTCTACAATGTTGATGTACATGTATATGAAGTTTTTGATGGATTGAATTGTGGAATGGGATGGAAAATAAGGAAGTTTCAACTTACTTTTTATCAAATACGAAAATTATGTGTTTTGGTTGGTTGATTAATTTTGGATGGATGAATTGAAGGATTGTATGGAAATCTTTGGTAAGATGGAAATATGGTGAGTTAACCATCAAGATTTTAATGTTGTAAAAAGTTTATGTGTGGAAAATGATAAATCCAAAGGCGTATTTTGATGAGTAAAATTTATGAAGTTATTGCTTTGAAATTTATAGAGTTGTGGAATGGTGTTGAGAAATACAAAGGGAAAACAATGCCCAATTACACATGTGTAAGTTATCAAACTTTTGATGCTTTGGACCTCTGATTCAACATTGGTATTTTATTGATATTGTGTGCATCTTTTTTCTTTGCAGGAGGAACTACAAGAGTTTAGGGAGAAATATGTTTGTGATTGGATTTTGGATGTTGACAATGTGTGGAGGGATGAAGTGTTGCAATATTTAGGGTTGTTGTAGATGTTGTACAATATGTATTCTTGCAATGTAATTTATGGTTTTTTTAGAACTATTTCAGAATGTATTGATTAGGTCTCAATGTACATATTTTTTTTACAAATGATCAAAGAAATGTATTCCTTACATTTATTGATAATGAAATTTGAAGATAAGAATGACCATTGTGTTATTTTGGTGTTCATTAACAAAATATTGAATAAAATAATGATAATTTTTTGTGTAAGACGTTTGTACTGCAGTCCCCATGAAATGTATGTCATTATGTGTGTTCAATGTGGTATTGTATGTTGATTAAATGTTGAAAATTAATTATTGCACTTAAGCACTAAATGGCATAAGTGTCGTAATCATTGGTTGAACAGAACTTGTATATCCAGTAAGTGGTAAAAAATATATTCTGCACTTCAAAATCAATGGCATTTTCAAAGTTGACCTGTTTGTGAAAAACATTTGCCTAAACTCCCCACTTATTTGGCCTTTGGTACCAAGGCAGTTTCTGCACCATGAGTTTTACAAAGAATGGTTCCTTGGGGATGGAGTTCGATATAAATGTTATAATGAATGCTTGAACATTAATTGTATGTCCAATAAGTTTTAAAAAAATTGTTCACTTAAAAATCAATGGCATTTTCAAAGTTGACCTGTTTGTGCAAAACCTTTGCCTAAACTCCCCACTTATTTGGCCTTTGCTACCAATGCAGTTTCAGTACCATGAGTTTTACAAAGAATGGTTTCTTAGGGATGAAGTTCGATATAAATGTCATAGTGAATGCTTGAACATCAATTGTATGTCCAATAAGTCTTAAAAAAAATTGTTCACTTCAAAATCAATGACATTTTCAAAGTTGACCTATCTATGCAAAACCTTTGCCTAAACTCCCCACTTATTTGGCCTTTGCTACCAATGCAGTTTATGCACCATGAGTTTTACAAAGAATGGATCGTTAAAAAAAATTATTCACTTCAAAATCAATGGCATTTTCAAAGTTGGTTTGTTTGTGCATAACCTTTGCCTAAACTCCCCACTTATTTGATCTTTGCTACCAATGCAGTTTTGCACCATGAGTTTTACAAAGAATGGATCCTTGGGGATGAAGTTCAATATAAATGTCATAATCAATGCATGAACATCAATTGTATGTCCAATAAGTCTTAAAAAAATTTGTTCACTTCAAAATAAATGGCATTTTCAAAGTTAACATGTTTGTGCAAAACCTTTGCCTAAACTCCCCACTTATTTGGCCTTTGCTACCAATCCAGTTCTTCTGAGTTTCATTTCTAAGTCACAAAATGATCTTCAAAAACAAGAAATATACCTTCAATACACCTATGAGACCATAGTTCAAATAAGTGGGGACTTATGTTATGAGTTCTGCACAACAGGGTAGACTGACTTCTACATAAAGCTTTCCAACTTCAAATATTAAGTATCATGTCCAAACACCTTTAATTTCAACAAGGAGGGTCTATCGTAATATTGACTTTCGTAATATTTTTCCAAACTTTACAAAATCAACCAAATTTGTCAACGTAATACCAAACATGAACATAAAAGACCTCCTTATTTGGTTGGCCAACTAACTTGAAATACCCGGGTAACAACTTCATTTCATGTCGACAAACATAAAACATAAAACAAATTTCATTCAACCACTTTCATACAATGAAATTCAATTCAAATTAATGGGAAAGAACAATTCCTTGTACATTAACATATTAACTAACAGTTACATTTCCTATTGTACTTGAACATCATTAACTGAAGTTCTTAACATTTATAAATCACTACAAATTATTCAACTACTCATTATTTTCTTCTACCATTTGTAGTAAATGGAGTTTTATTTGCCCGACTCTTGAATCGTCTTCGGGGTACAACCTTCATTCAATCATACATTGTGTTTTGCTTCATTTCATCCTGGGTTTGCTGCTGATATTGAACCAGCGTACTTTGACAAGGATCTTCACTTCCACAAAACGCTATCGACAATAACCCGCGTTTGTTCTTCTACAACACAAATTATTTTCTCCTTATCTCCTTTATTTTGCTGGTTAAATGGCACACCATATTTCTGAACAACTTCTTTCACCATACCATAACAAAGCTCTTCTTTTGACACCCCAACATCAACAACAACCTAAAAAAATGAACAAAGTTCATTATATAAAACACGAAATAAAAAATAGATTGCACCATACATTCCTCAAACAGATTCGCCTAGATTCACACAATCTCGAATTCCAATTCAAATTCATTCATTCCATCATGTTTTCAAACATATTTGGAGTCCAAAATCACTCAACAATTAATCATAATCATCATAAACACCAACATATCCATTTTCTCATGCAAAATCAACTCTTTTAGTCACACACCAACTAAATTTTTCTGCATAATTTTCCAGCACTCAAAGAGCCCCAACAATGTTCCAAATCCATCCGAAAATAGTTTATACACATCACCCATTCATCAATCATCAAAACAGATTTGAAATAGCACAATACTCAAGTGAATTTCCCAAAAACTCATAATCAATTTACTCATCAAAATACACCTTTGGATTTATCATTTTCCACACATAAACTTTTTAAAACATCAAAATCTTGATGGTTAACTCACCATATTTCCATCTTACCAAAGATTCCATACAATCCTTCAATTCATCTATCCAAAATTAATCAACCAACCAAAACACACAATTCTCGTATTTGATAAAAAGTAAGTTGAAACTCCCTTATTTTCCATCCCATTTCACAATCCAATCCATCAAAAACTTCATATACATGTATATCAATATGGTAGAACGAAAATCCACCATCAATCCAACATTTATTCATCAATTTTCACAACAAAGGTGTATGAACATGATTATTAATTTTTTTAATAGGAAACATGTATTCAGGACAAAGTCTACCTTCATGTGCAGAAGTCATAACTAAACTCCCCACTTATTTGAACTATGGTACCAGTGTTGTACTGAACCTGCATTTCTTGTTTTTGAAGTTCATTATTTGACTTAGGATGCATGTTTTGTGAATGGTAGAACATCCTTGGTGAAAATAAAGGTGTGTTTTTCATAAGTCAAACAAAACATAATAGAAAACCTAAGTCAAAATAACCTAACTATAATCACTAACCCAAAAAATTCAAACTTTGCACCCAAAAACAACATAAACACGAAAATATTCAACAAAAATTCAAACCACAATTAACCATACCGTAAGAAACAACCAAATAACAAAACAAACCTTAAATGCCCAAAAAAATTTAAAAAAACTAAAACCCACCGAACTAAAATAATGATTTACTGAAACAAACGGAAAAAAGCTTCAAAAACACCTTCAATGACGGTTTCGGGGTAAGTTCTCTCCAAACGGCGAAATGAAAACGCGTATGCAGTTCCGGTTAACGGTGACACTTCGGCAACCTTGAAACACCGTCAACACCGTCGACCCTTGTGGGGAGATGGAAGCTTGTCAGTGGGTGGAAGGGAGGACAGTTCTTAAGAAGGCTCTGACGCAAATGAAGTTCTCTTTTTTGAAATGAATCCAAATCAATCTCGCATTTGAAAACACCTGCAACCTTCATTATCCACCTCATTTTCAATTTTTTAAAACCTAAAACACATGGACCAATTAGCTTATGACACGTGTCTGGTATCAAAAGTTTGTCAAATTTATGTGTCAAAGTATCATTACCCTATAAAAAATGACATCTCGTAATTCTTTTTAAATAAAAAAATGTAAAATATCTTTGTGTTGGCATTAAGATAAAAAAAAGTTGAATCAAAGTTATTACAACATATCACTAATCAGGTTAAATTTATTACTATTATATACATTAGAGAAACTTATATAGCAATATTATCTACGACTTTTTATTCTTGATTATATAACGAGTTTTGTTTATATTTAATTTAGAGTGTATAATAAAAGCGTTTTATATCTTTTTAAGCAACGTGTTAAGAAGTGTAGATAGTTATAAGCAATAATTATTAAATAATTATTAAAATGTGGATAATTTAGATCATATTTTTAAAATTATGGATTCTTTAGATTTCATATTTAAAAGTGTGCATAGTTTAAACCATCTACTTTAAATTGTGAATAATTTAATTCTAAATATTTTAGATTATAATTTTGTGTCTCTATAATAATTAAATTGTTGTAGGGTGCATCAATTGTATTGTGATGGAGTTCAAGTGCACCAAGTCATAATCTAATAAGAATTATTTGTATCTTGACTATTAGTTATAACTTTTGGCCTAATGGTAAGCATTCAATCCAACAATTAGTATTATACTTAAGGTCATGAGTTCGCGTCAATTGGTCTTGTGGTGGTTAAGTAATTATGGTCTAAATCTAAACATGATGGAAGGCTCCTCTTGGCTATATGAATCAAGCAAGGTAGATGAGCCAAAGGGCGAGTGGTGTGTGGAAGCTATGGAAAGGTGGGCAATATGGCTCGATTTTGATGAGATATTGGTAGTGAGGTGATTGTGTTTAGATGTTCTTAAGAGAGGTTGGGCCAACACAAAAGTAAGGTTGGATAGAGTAAACCTAAAACAGATGTTCTAGCCTTTGGTGATCTAAGAGAGTAGTATAACACAAATTTCACAGTATAACAATACTAAATTCAAAGGTAGTTTTTTCATGGGAGAGACACTTTTATTTATAAGCTTAGGTAACTCTAAAGATATCTTTAAATTGTAGAAGCAAAATCCTAACATTATAACTTGGAGATCAAGGCAAATTCCCCTCCATTAGGAGAAAGACATATGCCCACTACTAAAGTGAAATTCTCTCCATTAAGAGAGTGGCACATGGCCACTAATATCCATCAAGAGCATATTAAGTGGTCACTACTCTTCCAAGGATGAAAGACCAAAAAGCCCTCAACCTTAGAGAGTAAGCCTTCTTGTTTAGGCACTAGGAATGGCAAAAAACTCGTACCCGCGGGTACTTGAGGATAAAATCCGCTACAGGTATTTAGTATCCGTGGGTAAGAGGTACCCACGGGTAGCGGATAACAGGTATTTTAATATCCACTTATTAACAGGTCGGGTTCGGGTATAACAAACCCATTAAAAAATTGAAATTACAATTTTATTCTTTAATTTCTTTTTAATTTTCAATTAGGTTTTCTTTTTTGTTTAATTTGCTGTAAAATCGAGCCAAGCCCAGATCCCTTTTTAGGGTTTTCTTTTTCAAATCAGAATAAAGATCCTTTTTAGGGTTTCTTCTTCAAATCAGAATAAGGTAAACGCAGAAGTAGTGACGACAAGGCGGCAGAGGTTGACAACATGATGAGACGAAACCCTCGCCGCTAAACGTAGAAGCCCTTGCCATGCCACCACCGCACCCTCGTCGCTCCATTGTCGCGCCTTCACTGCGCTAAGGACGATCCCCTAGGCTGGTTGTCCGCTAGAAAAGAGATGGAGAAGGATATCTCCTTGTGCGAAACCCTCTAAGGCTATGGCTAGTGCGTGAACCTGACGTAGAGAAAGGAAGAAGAAGGTTTCCTGATGCGCTAAAACAACCTGCGAGTCCACCGCCAGCCGCCAACGAAGGCGAGATCATGCCTGAGTCACGCCTCCTATAGTGTCACCATTCTCGCTACCGTGAGGTTGTGCCTCTGCTCGAGATGCAGAGCATTTCCGCCCTAAGGTTTGGTTGTTCGCGAGAGAAGGAGAAGAAAGAAGCTTAAAGATTTTGATGGGAAACAAAGATTGACTTGAACAGAGAAGAAGAAGAAGAAGGAGGTTGTTCCCTTTGTTTGAGAAGAATAAACCTTAATGGTTTCTGAAAGAGAGTAAATGAGCCAGTCCATAAATTTTTTTTCGTATGTTATTTTTGTTTATTATTTTTTTCGTATGTTATTATTCTACCAGACAAGAAAATGGGTACCCAACGGGTATCCGCGGGTAGGGAAAAATCCGCGTTTTTTTTATGCGGGTATCTGGCAGGTAGCGGGACGGGTAACGGGTACAGTTTTTACATGTAGGTCGGTTTCGGGTATCACACTATTCGTGCCCGACCCGACCCGTTGTCATCCCTATTAGGTGCATGTTTCTTGATAGTCAACCACAAAATGCACCCCACCTCTAGGTTATCTCCAAGCCTAAAAACCCTACACTACTTGGCTCAAAAGGAAATCTTATATTACTAGGCCCATAATACAAGATCTAAAATAAACATACTCTACTAAAAACTCACTAATGGTCCATGATGATAAGAGTTTGGGCCCAACTGCTACAAATTATTCCAAATCTTCTTGAATGTGTTTGGTCATGGCTAAGGGATATATCATCATTCCATCCTTCTTGGAAATAACTTGTCCTCAAATCTTCATGTTCTTTCCTAGCGATCTTAGTTCGTTTATTATCATTTGAAACCTACTAAACATAACTTGTATGCTTTCAATGTTTAGCATAATAATAACTCGTATTGCCTAGTCAACAAGCTCAACTTATTTCTTTTGATTTCATTCGAACCTTCATATGTGATGATAGTGTGCACAACATTTCTTTTGAACCTTTGAAAGCGTGGACTTTTCCGTACTCCTCTTTAGAAAGAGCACAAATTAAAGAATTTCTAGCTTTAGAATTAAACAAATACCTTTGTTTTTGTCATCACACCCTCTGCTTCTAGTCAAAGGTTCACCACCTATAATTATCCTTCTCAACCACATCTCACATGTTGATATGACACAGGATTCCAAAAATGCGATTATTTTTTGTTTCCAATATTACTAATCCAATTTCATTATCTCTATTTCAATATGAAATTACATTATGAAATGAAAAAAAATATATACAAAAAATTATTTTTTTAAATGATAATTTTAATTAGCTATCCAAAAGGAACAAAGATCATCTTTGTGAAATTTTCAAGAAAAAAATATTATTAAAAAGTGACATAATCTTTAAAATAAAAATTATAATCCAGAGAAAAATAACAGGTAAGTTAAATAAATACAAGGAGGAATCATTGAACTTTCTCTTAAAATTACAACTAAATATATAAGTGTTTACTTTCATTTCTAAATTTATATATTCAACTTCTAAATTATATACTCAAATATGGATATAAGAATATGCAAACTCACATATTATATATAAATTTATTATTTTTAAATAATCATCTCCATTCAATATTTTGGACTGAGCGTTTATTACTAAATAAAATATTATAATTATTAATTATAATTTTTTTTACCACAATTTATTGCACACAGTTAATGTTTTCTACAAAAAAAATTATATCATTGATACCATAATATATAAATGGACAATCTTATTATACATAAAAAGATTATTCGAGAGATCATGTTAAAGTTGTCATTTAGGTCTTATTCACTTGAGTGGATTTGGGTGACAGTAATTAAGAGGATTTGATGATATATATTTTTTTGTTTATTTGAATATATTTGGAGGTAAGTGAGAGTGATTAATCTGTCACATAAATTAAATCCTACACTAATTCTCACAAATTTTATTTCCAAATCTACTCTCACTTACCTCCAAATCTATTTAAATAAACAACAACAAATTTGACTAATTATGTTTTTTCACTTAATTGTGTTGTACGGAATTTTAATCTTTAGATAGTTAATTTTTTTAATTAATAGATGTTATTTCACTTTATACTTTTAAGGTATGTTCTGTAAAAGAAAGAAAATAGGGAAAAAATTGTCTTATTAATTTTGAATAAAATATGAGAGATATATACAAGAGAGAATCTATAATTCTGTTATTTTATCCCTATAAATATTTTATAATAATGTAACATTATTACTATAATTATTCTATAATAATGTAACATTATTACTGCAAATCAGCTATAATAATAACAATATATTCTCTCAATAATCTCAGGATATGATTTATTTTCTAACACTCCCCCTCAAGTTGGAGAGTGAATATCAAGAACTCTCAACTTGCGCTTCATGATAAAGAACACTTCTTTTCCCAGTGGTTCGGTGAACACATCGACAAGTTGTTCAACTGAAGGTACATATTTAGTTGCAACTGAGCCATCTTGAATCTTATTACAAATGAAGTAACAATCCATCTCTATATGTCTAGTTCTTTCATGGAAAACCGGGTTAGCTGCAATGTGTAAGGCTGTTCTATTGTCACAATATAACAATGTCGGTTTAGGATACAATATCCGTAAATCTTTCAACAATGATCATAACCAAGTCAACTCACAACAAGTACCAGCCAATGCTCTATATTCAGCTTCTGCTGAGCATAAAGAAATCGTCTTCTGCCTCTTTATTCGCTAAGAGATAAGGGAAGATCCCAAAAAAACACAATACCCTATAGTTGATTTTCGGGATACTGGGCAACCTCCCCAATTTGAATCACAGAAAGCACGCAAAAATAAATCATTTTGTGAAGGGAAAAACAGACCTTGACCTGGGTTATTTTTTAAATAACGTAGCACACACATTGCAGCTTTCATTTGAGACTTGCATGGAACGTGCATGAATCTACTTAGTATGTGAACCGCATAGGTGATATCTGGACAGGTAATTGTCAAATAAATTAAGCGACCAAAAAATCGGTTGTATATTAACGAGTCCTTTAATAACTCCCCTTCATCAGAAATTTTTATATTTTGTTCCATGGGAAAATCCACGGGCTTAACTCCAAGATACCCACCATCTTTAACAGTTTCCAAAGCGTATTTCCTTTGTGATATGAAAATATCTTTCTTAGAATGAGAGACCTCAATACCCAGAAAAAATATAAGATCACCCAAATCTTTTATCCGAAAACGATTGTGTAGAAATTGTTTAAGATAGGATATTGCAATAGGGTCATTACCAGTTATGAGAATATCATCAACATAGATCAACAAAGTTGTAAAAGACTTGCCTTTTGTACTTGTAAACAATGAGTAATCTAATTTTGATTGAATAAAACCAACACTTTGAATAGCTGTAGAGAATTTGGCAAACCATTGACGAGATGCCTGTTTTAATCCATATAAGGACTTGTTGAGGCGACACACAAGATTCTCCCCCTGTCGCTGAAAACCGGGAGGAAGGGACATATAAATTTCTTCAGAAAGATCACTATGAAGAAAAGCATTATGGACATCAAGTTGATGAAGAGACCAATTTTGAACAGCAGCCAAAGCTAATAAATAGCGTACTGTAACCATTTTAGCAGTAGGTGAAAAAGTGTCATGATAATCGATACCTTCTAGTTGGGTATATCCCTTTGCAACTAGACGCATCTTATACCGTTCAAGAGAACCATCATATTTGCGTTTGGTTTTGTACACCCAACGACAACCAATAGCCTGCTTTCTAGGAGGAAGAGTGGTGATAGACCAAGTATTATTGGCCTCTAAAGTAGCCAACTCAGATTTCATTGCCTCTTGCCAATGAGTGTGAGAAACAGCTTGATCATAACATGCAGGTTCAATATCATTAGTAATAATAGCAAGAAAAGAACGATGTTGAGGTGTGTAACGGTCATAAGAGATAAAATTGCAGAGAGGATATCGTGTACCTTTATTTGGAAAAGATGATGGGGATGACAATGGGTTGGGAGACACTACCTGATTGCAAATATAATCTCGCAAAGTTGTAGGAGGACCATGAGATCGTTGAGAACGACGTAAGGGAACCATAGGTGGGGAAGTAATGGGAGGCACGATTCTGTTTTCTGTAGGTGTTGGTTGAGTGTATGAAGGACTCTCAAACGAAGGATTATCTGGGATAAGATTACATATGACAGGGTCTAGGGTGGTTGGAGGAGTATCAATGGATTCATACGGAAAAATAGCCTCATGGAAGACAACATCACAACTAGTGAAGACTTGGTGAGTTTCAAGATCATATAACTTGTAAGCTTTTTAGCCAAGAGGGTAACCAAGAAAAACACATCTTTGGGCACGAGGAGCAAACTTATGAGAAACATGAACATTATTAGCATAAGCAAGACATCCAAAAACTCTAATGTGTGAATGAGAAGGGATTTTACTATATAGGCGCTCAAAAGGTGTCTTGCGTGAAAGAAGAGGTGTGGGCAACCGGTTAATTATATGGACAGTAGTGGAAACACATTCTGCCCAAAACTGTAAAGGAAGATGAGCTTGAAAACAAAGAGCTCGTGCTGACTCAAGGATATGTCTATGTTTGCGCTCGAAAACCCTGTTTTGTTGTGGTGTGTGAATGCAAGAATATTGGTAAGTGGTACCTTGTTGTGTAAAAAAATCTCGCAAAGAAAAAAAAATTCATTTCCATTGTCAACCGAATATTGGCTATATTGGTATTAAATTGAGTTTTGACAAAAGAAAAAAAAAGTTATAAGAAGATGTTGGGTTTCACTTTTATGGTGCATGAAAAAAATCAAGTAAAGCGAGAAAAATCATCCACAATAGTCAAAAAATACCTAGCACCAGAATGAGAAGGAATTTTATATGGTCCTCAAATATCACAATGAAGTAATTGAAAATGTTTAATTGAAGAAATAGAACTAGTTGGAAAGGAAGTCGTGTTTGTTTTGCAAGAGTACAAACATCACAAGTTTTATTTGACTCTAAAGAGAGATTTTACAAAATTTTAGCCATGAAGTCTAATCTAGATGGAGATAGATGTCCCAGTCGTCGATGCCATAAGGTAGTAGAAGTGTTTGAAGGAGGAGATGACTTGGTGACATGGGCTTCTATGGAATGAATGAGAGTTTGTGATTTGTTTGATGTCATTGCAACCAAGTAATAGAGTCTGCCTCGTTGTATACCCAAACCAATTGTCATCCTCATCATCAAATCCTGCAAAATACACCCAAAAGGAAAAAAAGTTACTGAACAGTTTAAATCTCGTGTGACTCGACTTATCGACATCAAATCTACTTTGCAAGATAGCACCCCAAGCATATTTTTTAAATAAACAATTGGGCTCAAAGGTAGAGTGTCAGTAGAGATAATTGGAGCCTGGTCACCATTTGGCATAACAACTGGTGGTAAAGAAGTGTTTTCTTTACTGTTAACAAGCAAGGTTGGTGAATAAATAATGTGATCGGTAGCCCCACTATCAATTATAAGTTTGGGTGGTGACAAACCTGAAGAAACATTGGCGTTGTTGGCATTAGGATTAGTTGATTGAGATGATTCATTACCCTATATAATAGACAACATTTGTTGGAGTTGCAATTCAGTTAATCCATGCATTGCATACTGCATTTGTTGCATCATTGGAGTCGCTATGACAATATTAGCTAAAGACTGACTACTCCCATTGTGCTTAAAGTAAGCATTCTTGGTTGCTCTATGCTTTAGAGTTCAGGAGGATAACCATGTAACTTCCAGCATGTGTCTTTTGTATGATGATCTTTATCACAGTGAGAACAATGCAACGGCTTTCGATTAGATGAATTAAGATGAGAAGAAGAGCCCGGTGTGTGTCGAACAACAAGGGCTATTGGTTCATTTTTTTGAACAGCCATGGATGAAGCTTCTATTGTGTCACGTGCGGTGCTCAAATGTCGCTGTTTTTCTTCTTGAATGATGGAAGAATAAGCTTGTGTAACATCAGGTAATGGATTCATTAAAAGGAGTTGGCCACGAATAGCACTATAAGAGTCATTCAACCCCATGAGAAACTGCATCAATTTGTGCCTTTTACTGTCAGATCCACAAGTGCAGGTTGCATTACTATAGGAGCCTAACTCATCCCATAATTTTTTTAACTTCGTGTAATAGGCTGCAACTGTCATTTGATCTTGAGCCAAGCAAGCAATGTCTCTCTCAATCTGGAAAATTCGTGGTGCATGGCTTTGAGAGAAACGATTTTGAAGATCCGCCCAAACTTCATGAGCAATGTCATAGAAAATAACACTATCTACAATATCAGGTGCCAAAGAATTAAAGATCCAAGATAACACCATGTTTTTGCTTTCCTAAACTGCTCAAGTCTCCTCCGTAGACTCTCTTCCTCCCTTTCTGGCCACAATTCAAACTCCTTTAAAAGATCACCCTAACACATCAAATGGAAGTGTATTTAAAAATTCCTTTAAAACTCCTTTTTATGTCAACACAGAATTGAATCCATTTTTAGAAAGTACAACCATATTGAATCATACACGAAACCAAGAATACAATGCAATATTCGACCCTTCTCCAATGGGTTACCAATGCACAACACTTTTAAACAGTTAAAGCTAATACCAACCACATTTGAACATATTAAGCTAATACTACTACAAAGAAAAAGGTTTCTGGGAAACTAACCAAAGCTAATACTATTGCAGCCCTACTAAGGAAGCACTATTTAAGTGACTTTCTAAATGACCAGTCAAGCCTTTATATAGGCTAAAGCAAAGGGCTAAAACTAGAAAACGAATGAATAACACATGTAACTTTTTCATTTCATACCACTTAAAAACAACTCTTAATCAGTGATAACAATAGGTTAGGTCAACATACAATCATTCCAATCATCTTCATTATAGTACATGAAATTCAAAAGCATTCACTCTTTCTTTTTAATAGGGCAGCAATAAAACAGAGTGTTCACTTTTTCTTTTTGAAAATTCCTCTAATTTCAATGCAAGCAAACTTTAATTCAAGTTTAGGAAACTTCTAATGTGAATTACATAAGTATCCCAAAACGAAACTTCTCCATTTTAAACCACCAACAATCAACCTTTTCAGCATTCAACTAAACATCAGCAAATAATTTTGTTTTCTGTATACCAATTTTAGTGCTACCAACACACCCCAAGACCAATCAGACCATATACCATTCATACCTCTAGTGAGAACCAGCGAACATGAAAACTAAAGAACACAACTTGTTTTTTCATTAGATGTTGTGCTAACTTAAAAGCTCCTAAACCCTCAATATAAAATTCTCAACAAAGTCTTATTGACTCCACTCCTTAATTTGACTTCAACACACATATCAAACAAACACCTCAGATACTTTCATCCCTCTCCCATTTCGGTTCTAAGTTTGAAATTTTATTCTAAAGTTGGCCGAGAACTCAAGAAACATCAAAGGCTTGGATGCTTGCTCAAATAGATGATCAAAATCAGGAACAAAAAAGTTAACAAAATTACCTAAATTCAATTTGAGCATAACAACTTCATTGTAAAAATCATGTATGTATACACTTAGCAAAAACCCATTCAGACGAACACATTAGAACACTAACCTTGAAGAAATCCCTAAATGCACCACGACAGCACCAATAGCCTCCCTACACGACGATAGCAGGAAACACAACAGAAATTGGCGTCGACGAACACCCTTCAATCACATTTGCTCAATCGCAGCACCAACCAGCTCATAAATCCCTCAACGCACCTCGAACAGCCACGAACCCTACGACCGACACCGTCAATGGGGTGCGCTCAACCACCTGAAGACCAGGAATGCAAGAACGACCTCAATGTTCACTTCGGTTGGCTTCTCAGAAGAAATGTTGCAACTACGGCTGAAACCCCCAAGACACGAGAGGAAGAAGAAGGAATGCAAGAACCCCCAAGACAGCTCTTTGCTCGACGAAATCGAAATAGAGGAGAGAAAAAAACAGCGATTGAGGAAAAATTTAAAAAAAAATGGGGAAGGGTGGAACGAACGACAGTGGTTGGGTGACAGAGGAAGAGTAAGGGGAAGAAGGGAGAAGCTTTCGCGAAAAAATATTTTGGCAGAATGGGAGACTGAAATCCCAAATTGTTATTTCATTAAGTCTGACCAATATACCGACGGTCATAAACCTTCGGTAAAGTCACTGTGCCAATACAGAGGGTCAAAGGCCCTCGGTAATCTACATATAACATGACCGTCGGAAAATCCTTCGGTAACTCAGAATTACCGAAGGTTTAGAGGCTGTCGGAATTTATCCTTCGGTATTTCACAGTTTTCCAGTAGTGCCGTGAGAGTTCCATCAACAAAACCCAATTTGGATTTTGCATTCAAAGAGATGACCATGGCTCTACGCCAAGTCGAATAGTTGTCTCCATCTAGAGATTTGGAAACAAGAACCATTCCAGGATGATCCGAATGATGGAGAGAATAAGAACTATTGGAATTTGATTCATTTCCATAGTTAGCCATGGGAATAAGGATAGAAAAAAAAATTGAGCAGAGGATCGCTCCTGATACCATGTAAAATAAAGAAAATAGGAGAAAATATGTCTTATTAATTTTAAATAAAATATGAGAGATATATACAAGAGATAAAATCTATAATTCTACTATTTATTCCTATAAATATTTTATAATAATATAACATTATTACTATAATTATTTTATATTAATGTAACATTATTACTGCAAATCAGCTATAATAATAACAATATATTCTTTCCATAATCTTATAATTTATTTTCTACATATCTTTTTGTCTTTGTTAATTTTACTTATAACTAGTATATTTTTTATCTTTCATTTTCTAAAACATAACATAAAATATTCTAATGACAAAGTCACATAAAAGAATTATATAATATTTCATTCACAAATCTTATAATTGTGTTAATATATTTTTATTTTTTAATTTAGATATAAAATTAAAATTCATTCTTATTTTAAACTTTCATATATAATATAAAACTTTAAAAATAATAAATATAAATCATTTTAATTCAATCACTTTACTTTCTACAATAATATAAAATTATTTATAAAATTTATTATATTTCAACTCAAATATCAACTTAAAACATGATCTTACACTAAAAAAAACTTACGTATTTCTCTCAAAAATTTAGAAACTAAAATTTGTTTATGCAATAAAGGACTTAGATTCAAATCGTATCCAACGGATCTGATTAGTTGACTCCATAGTCTCGTGGAAAAACGGACGCAGCGAATCCAGCTTCGTGTGTGCACACGTGTAAATTGCATAGCATTTGGGATGCGAAATAAACGATGAGGAAGTGATTGTTGGGTTGGAGTGAGTTTGATGTTTGATGTGATGTCCAACAACAACAGCAAGAAGCGCCGCCATGCTCTGCCGTCACCAGCAGCCGATGCCGTTTTCCGCATCGTGTGTCCGGCCTCGAAGGCGGCGGACGTGATGGTTCTGTCCGGCGATGGAGCTAAGATTATGGTGGAGGACTTGGGCGCGGCGGAGGAGCCCGTTGTTGTCATCGTGGCGGCGGCGGGCGCGGCTTCTTGCGAGGAATCGGCTGCGCAGGCTGCATTGATTAGGGTTTTTGAAAGAACGGTGGAAGATGAAACTAAGAATTCCAGCAATTCTACAGTGTCGTGTAAATTGGTGGCGCCCAGCTATCAAGTTGGTTGCGTGCTCGGGCGAGGAGGCAAGATCGTCGAAAAGATCAGGCAAGAGAGTGGGGCCCACATAAGGGTTTTGCCCAAAGATCAACCTCCTCTTCCTCCTACCGGAGATGAATTCGTTCAGGTATTATTATTACTATCTAATCTAAACGCGCACACTCTTTGCCGTTTGATAAATTTCTTTGTAAACACTTGCAGAATTTGTAACATAGTTCATCTTCTGCCCTAATCAAGACTAAGATATATAAGTAATTCAGATTAGCTTATGGAGAAACTTTCCTTACTTTTATTTTTATGTAGGCAACAAATTAAGAATGTGATACATGTATGTGACCAAATTAAAATATGCTTTACTCGTGTGAAGTTCAAAATAAAAATATGCGACATTACTAGGAACTAAACTGAGCTGCTAGGGGATAATGGTGGCGTAGACCAAATCAAGTAGGGTTTACACGAATATGAACCGATTTAGTAGACTTTTACGTACAAAACCCAAATTAAGAATTTGGTACATATACAAGGATTACAAGGACTGAACTATACATTTAATCTTTTTTTTGTTCCTTTGTAAATGCTTAGTAGAGGTTTATTAAAACAGCGCTGCATCTTTTTCTAATATGGACTATGATTCAATGATGTTGAGTTGGGGCCATTGACGTGTGCAATAAAGATTTAATTAAAAATACACTGCAAACGGACTAAATTAAGAGTGTGCAAGGGGACAACGGTGACAGAAACCAAATTGACACGTATAGGTACTAAATTTATGGATTTTTAGATATCGAGACCAAATTAAGAAGTCACTCCATGTACCGGGACTAAATTATTCACTTAACCTAGTTTTTTTTTTCTCTAGTAAATGCTGTGGAGAAGTTTATTAAAACAGATTTGGGTATTTTTCTTACTATGGACTATGATACAATGATGTTGAGTTTGGTCTTGTGATGTGTGCAGATAACAGGAAACTTTACGGCAGTAAAGAAAGCGATTTTATCTGTTTCGACTTGTCTTCATGATAACAATGGGGCAAATTCTGGTGCGTTTAAACCTTCTGGAGCAGCTCCTGCTCAGGTTGATGGTTATCCTCAACGTAGTTATGGGTCGTCTGGTTCATATGCTCCACCTGATCACCATTCCAGAGGTTATTCTTTTCCGGGTCCAGAAAGTGCTGGACCGCCTCATAGGATGTTTGTGGAAGAGGAGGTTGTCTTCAAGCTGTTGTGCCACCATGATAAAGTTGGTAGTCTTATTGGCAAAGGTGGTTCTGTGGTGCGGGCTCTGCAGAATGAAACTGGTGCATCTATCCAAATTGTTGAGGCTGGACCTGATTCAGACGAGCGCATTGTTGTGATATCTGCACGAGAGGTATGAGATCAACTACTTTATTTGTCTGATAAACAATGCTCTACCCGTGTATGATAGCTTGTTACACAAAGTTGACCTTGCTATATCTTTGTTTGCAAAGTTTTGCTTTGATGGGAGTAAATTATGTTGGATCTTCAGTATAATGTCTTGGAAAGTTTCTTGTTTGTAACTTTGGTTGCTTGTGGAGGTTATTGTGAGCTGGCTCTCTGGTGTCAAGTTATTCTGGAGATCTTTGTTAAAAATCTAAAATATGATTGTTCTTTTGTTATAATCAAACAGGTAACCTTTGTCTGATTTTTGTGGCTGGGGTTCATCTTCAGAGTGTTTACTCTGAGTTGCTGTTGAGTTATTCTAATCATGGTAACTTCTCCGTATTGGTAGTTTTCTTTGTAAAACATGCTTGCAGCTTATGAGAGTGTTGTAGGAGAAAATTATAAACCTGATATACAATTTCCATGATATTTGTCAAGTAAACAAACTAAACATGATATAGTCTTCTGTAGGTGTTCGAGCAAAAGCATTCCCCTGCACAAGAAGCTGTCATCCGTGTTCATTGCCGACTTACAGAGATTGGATTTGAGCCAAGTGCTGCAGTTGTTGCTAAGCTTCTTGTGCGTTCACCACAGGTGGGCTGCCTCTTGGGCAAGGGAGGTCTTGTTATATCTGAAATGCGAAGGGCCACAGGTGCCAGTATACGCATTTTTTCAAAGGAACAAGTCAAGTTCATTTCCCAAAATGAAGAAGTTGTACAGGTAATTGGTGCTTTAGACACTTTCATGTGGATTATATGCACATTTAATGATATGTACTATTGAAATTATATGATGCATTTTCATTGTGTGCAATGGTTAAAGAGAAAATTAAAATAAGAGAAAGAGGAAAGATAACCTTTAGAAACAAAATTTAAAATTTTTCTTCCATTTTCTCTTCAACTTGAATTTCAAACATTTCTTTCTCCCCTCATTTTCTTTCCTCTATACCAAATAGAGGTAAAAGTACGACAGATAGAATAAAGGGTGCAAAATTTCCCATTTTATCAAGTTATTAGGAAATGTCGTATATCTCTTTCCCTTGAATCTAAATACTTTTGACTCTAATTTGAGTTTTGCTCTGTAATTTTTGGTGTATCTTGAGGAAAAGCAACTTATGTCTTTTCATTTTCTTTGGCTTACTCCAACTTTGTATCCTACTGTTCAACTTTAGTTTCAATCCTGTGTGAGCTTTGCCCAGGTTTTGAGCTAGTTGCTTTTCTGCATATGGCTATTGAAATACCCCGTGTTGCCAGTGTAGGGAAGAAAATGAAAGGAAAGAGAACAAATTCAAATATGATTTTTTATGTTGTTTGGTAGGAAATATATATTTATATTTATATAGTGTCATAAATATTCTTAAGAAATAGATACAAAATATTGGTATTCTGGCCATTTACAATATCTTTCTCTCCGCTTTTTGGACGGATTGCTAAATTTGTGGATCCCACAAATTTTTTAAGAATCCAAATAAATGCTTGTTGTAATGAGTACAAGGATGTGGTGATAACTTCTTATGCTGGGGTCATTGTAGTTAAAATCCAGATTCAAATCATAAAATCCCTTGATTTTGCTCTTTTAATCCCTCCAAATATTCAAAACCTAGTTAAAAATATCTGTGGACTAGCATAGTAGTTGGTTATCCTGCGTTCACACACTTTGGGAACGATCCTGTACGGATAACCCTTGTTTGATCTTTTGCTGTGTGCGAAACTGCTAGCACCAGTTACAACTGTGAGCGAGATTTGTTTCTAGTCTAGTGGGTTGAGAAATACTTGTTCCTGGACAAAAATTCCTAGTTAAAATCCGTCTAAAATCACAATTTAAATCCCAAAATAGCTAAATTTGATTATACATTTTTGTTGGCGTCTTGTTTGGACCATTGATACGATTTTCCCACTTTTTATTTTTCTATCATGACTCACTTTGAACAGTGCACACCATTCTCTAGTTTGATTTGGTAAACTTGAGAAACCTAATCACTATGTGAGGCATTCTCTCCTTCATTGTCCTTCACCGTATTTCACCAAGCCTTCTTTCTCTATTCTTCCTTTTTTTCGTCAGGTCATTGTTGTTCTTCCTCCGTTCGTTGAGCTGGTGCTGTTCTCTGTCCGTCTTCCTCCATTCGTCCTCTGTTTGAACCTTAATTTCACTTTTGGAATTTTTGTTCTTGTTTGAATTACAAACCCACCCTTTATCTTTGTGTGAACCCACACAACAACCTTTATGTTGTGGCACGTTTGTTGACATCTAGGTTTTAGGATTATATTGTATTATGAATTGTGTAAAATCCTATTTACAATGTGCGATTATTCTTTACCTCCCTTCCCGATTTGAGGGGAAATCCTGATTTTAACTAGGATTTTGTCTGCTGACATTGTTTAGCAGCTAGTGGGAAAATAAGGACTTCCGGTTCTTGTTTGCTGATAATCCTGCTGTGAATATGCTTATATTTAGATTTAATTTTTGTATTTTGATGGTCTTCTGTGCTACGTGTACGATCTAGCAGATTAAATAAAATTGTGTTCTATCACAGGTTATTGGGAGCTTACAATCCGTACAGGATGCTTTGTTTCACATAACAAGCAGAATTAGGGAAACCATTTTCCCAGTAAGGACCCCTCCAAATTTTAATGCACCACCACATTTGCCACCATATCCAGAAATGCCACCTCCTTTATTTAGGCCAAGAAATCACATGATGTCCTCTGGCCACCCTCCTCCTTCTCCTCAAGTTGGGCACCATGGAATCGACCATTCAACTGTTCCCCCCATGCCTATTGACCATCAGCAACATGCATTTGTACATGGTATGGGACGTGGTCCCCCGAACATGGATCGAGTTCCCTATCCTCGTGGTTATGAAGGGCCAACTTCTCCAAGATCATGGCATCCTCTGGTCAGTCTCCCTTTCAAATATATGGTGTAATGGCTGAGGATTCTTTTTTTTTTTTTACACCTCCCTGCAGCCTGCCCTTTATATTTCGGAACTATGTTTAACGCTTTAGGTTTATATTTCAGGCAGTTAACAGAGGAAATCCAGGAACAGCTGATAATCCTAGTTTTTCCTCCAGAAATGAGAACCCTGGAAAGTGAGTTTAGGAAGTGACTATATTTTATCTAAGTCGATAGCTGTTTCCAACATCTATAAAAGCAGGAGTTGTACTAAATATCTTATACTGGTGTTTTGTTATTTGCAGGAATGGTCACCCATTACAGAATCCAAATAACTTAACAATTGAGATCACTGTCCCTCATATGTATTTAGCCCACGTTTACGGAGAGAAGAATGGCAACCTTACTCAGATTCGACAGGTCTGTTTATATCGGATAAGTAATTCATTTCTTACTGTTTGCTGAACGGTTGTCTTATAACAGTTTTGTTCCATTTGGTTTTCCTCAGACGTCTGGTGCAAACGTGGCGATTCATGATCCAAAACCTGGAGCCACTGAGGGTCTGGTGATTGTCTCTGGAGCACCAGATCAAACTCATGCTGCTCAATGCCTAATTCAAGCTTTCATTTTATGTGGGCAGACCGTAGCCTGAAACTGCAGGAACAAGAGGCAATCTAAAAGCGGTTTAAGCGCGTCTACAGACAGTAGGACTTATAATAGATATACCCATCATGATAGATTAAGGATTTTATATCAAGGATGTTGTACCAATTTTCAGAATTTGATTGTTCAATTAGTATAATTTATTTGCTCTTTACACCCGGGTGATGGTTCCTTTTTCATATTCTGCTCCTGGTAACGAGCTATCCCATGTTGAAAAGCTTAAAAGGTGAAATGAAAATCACTAATCACTGAAAGGTGTAAATGAAAAAGGAACGATTTATATATATATATATATATATAAATACAGCTACCGGGAGTGCATTGATTGAAGCTGTTAAGCATTACCCAAAATAAAAATCTCTGAAAAGAACTAGCTGTCACGGACAATACCTTCTGCATATATTTAAAAGAAAATACAGAATGCTCATTTAAACAATTTCATTCACTAAAAACATAGTTGAATAAGTTACTTTCTACAATTTTTTTATCTTGGTGCAAACATTCTCCCACCATCCTTATTCATGAAATCTCTCCATTCTGACTAAAATAAAGTTCATCACGATAAATCATCAGCTTCTCCTGCAACTCTATGGACTACTATCTGGTTGGCCTCCAAACTTTTATTCTGTAAATATTCAATTCCAGGAAAAATTAAGGTCATAAAATTAAGTTGGCAAGAAATACAGCATGAAATTTATTGAATGCATGGTATCTTACCTCATTTTTTATTGGTCCAGATATGGGTGCCGCCCTTGATAGGTCCCTCAAGGTTCCCTAAATTAATATACGACACAAAATTTTGCTGAATGTAACTGATATTACTAATAAAATAAGAGAACTTGTGCAATACCTATAGTGGTACAAGAATCCAACGGAATTTAAATCGATTTGAAACATGTTTCAAATGAAACATTTTCCTCATCTTCAGATAGTAAATGGGTCAGATATTGAAGAGAAAGTTACTGATTTTGTTGTAATGTCCTTAAATGCATTTTGGTGAGATACCACTGAAGAAAACAAATTAATATTTTATACTTTCCTCAAAACCTAATAAAGGCTTGAGAGTGAACTGGCAAATTGTGGTCCATACCCCACAAGGATATATAGAATCTTTTATCTATGCTGGTCTCTCTCAAAATCAGTGCCAAAACATTCATTGCAAAGCTTTCATCTATTATCTTTGTTTTCTTCTCAGTAATTTTATATTTCCGATTTTATGCAGAGTTACATTCACAGATTCCTAACTTCACGTGATTAAATAATAAATACACATGATATTGAGCCAATGTCAATAAAACTTCATAACATTTTGTTTTTATCCAATTGTGGGTTAGTGTTGGCCTGTGGGGTTTATAAGGTATTGGCCTCTCCAACAACAATGGTCAGTTTATATACCTTTGATTCACATATATAAAACAAGATTCTGATGTAGTTATTCTAAAAATATTAAGACACAATACGTGCAAGATACATGTTTAAAATTGTATAAAAATTCATAAATAAATAATTGAGATTACGAAAATCCATATCAAAAACATATTTTAGACATTGCTAAATTAAAAAATTATAAACCGTTGTCATCATAAATTACTATCTACAATCTCATTTCTTTCTTGAAATAGTTTATAAATTGAACAACTTTCAACTTCTCTTTATCAAGAGACAATATTGAAAACGGATATGTGAAACAAATTGAAGTATTTCTCTTAACAGCTATCAAAGCTTTCCACTATTTCTCTCGTTTGGCCACAGCCAACTCATGGGAACCAAGGTACTACAATTTACTGTGGCTTATTTATTCAATACTTTCAGTCAAATATAGTGAAGGTTCTAATACTTTCGTATTGATAAATTTGGACCTCAAACTTGTAAAACACGTGCATCTAGTACCTCCAAACTTTAAAAACCGTGAAGACTTTTTAGAGAGAAGGAACTAAATACAGAGTATTTTAAAATTTGATAACCAAATTCATAAATATGAAAGAACTGGAATCTTGACTATGTTTAACGAAAGTATAAGACCAAAAACACATTATTTTCTTTATTTAATAAGTAGATGAAATAAGCATACAGAATAACAGCATCTAATATCATTGTGTGACCAGCTGGACTATGCATTACAGTAATAGATATATTTTAATAGCCATCAAATTATTGACACTGCATTAGTATACACACATGCCATAATAAAGTATTAGGATGTCAATAATGAATTGGACAAAAATAAACCACCACAATGTACCTTAATTTTGTGATGTTCAAACAATAATTAAATTTATGGCGCAACATGGAATATATAAAACAATAGCAATGGACGTGAGGAATAAACATAACTCTCATTTACCTTATTTGCCCACATAAGACCACAAGCATTGCAGAGGGTTCTTGGCCCTTCAGGCCCACGTCGCATCATTGGTGTGCACTTCTCACTGATGCCACAATGCCTACAACTGACATAAATTGACAGAAAACACTGCTTGTTAAATGATATACAAGACATAATCTCCCTCTAGTCCTAGGATGAACTAGTAAACTTACACAATATCTTGCAGTTGGGATCCGTTATTCTCTGCCGACCAGTTTTCATTTGGCCCCCAATTTGTTGCAGCTGATGCAGATTCATCGTGATTGGACTTTGAAGATGTAAACTGACCTTTATTCCTTTGCATCCTACAGAAGTTACTTGTGTTTGTTAGCAAGTGGTGCAGATATATTAAGGTAACATTGCCAGTCAGGATGTGGATTTAGAAATATACTTACATGATAAAAAAAACAAACGCATATAAACTTGCAAGATATCATACATTCTGTTAGGTTCCTAAGTATTGAACCTAACTAAACTCACTCACAATCACACGGAACAACTAGAGAAAGAATGAAAGAACCATATTATTACTCAAGAAATGGCTCTGTACAATGAATGGGTTGGGAGCATAACCTCCCTGGGTTGAGGGCATAACCCCTCTCTACAAGCACTAAGCCTGACATTACACAAAATATATTCTCTATCTGCCCTGACCCATAACCGGGTCTTATTTATAGAATTCCTCCACCTTCCATTCTAACCCCTTAATTCCTCTCCCTTGTATCCTATCATTACTCACCGCTGCAAAACAACCTTGTCCTCAAGGTTGAAACAATAAAACTTGAGCCCACTGTCTTGTGTTGTGGCCTTATCACAGGGAGAGAACCCGCTGCCACTTCTGGCGGCTTAGGGGGTGGCAACTCCTCCTCCGCGATCTCCCATTCTTCCTTTTTCCTTCCTATCGCACCCAATACCGTTCGGTTTCGTAAACTGATGGTCAACCCCGTTCGGTATCGTTCTGTCTCAGACCGCCTGAATTGGTCAGCCCAAATTGTTTTGTAGCGCACTGTGACATTCTTAGGCGAGCTGTTGTATCTGGTGGCTTGCTTGCTGATGCAATGAGTACTACCTTGGATAGTCCTAGAGAAAATTCGTCTTCCGTTCCCTTGATGGTTGTTGAGACCAACAATATTTCCATCACAGGTTTTGTCTTCTGCACTAATATCTCTTTCTTTTTCCTTCCCAGAAACCGCAGCTTTAAGAGTGATGCGGTGCTCCTTATCCCGAGGTGGAGGCAACCCTTTATTCTCCTGAAACACCTTGTAGTGCTGGTGCAGACCCGCACTCAACTCTGCTTCCTGCACAGCAGTCAAATCATTTTGCCTCTCTCCGTCCACCTTATTCTCCACTCGACCCAGTTCCCAACCCAATGTCCACTTTACTCTCACCCTTTTACCCGCCAGGTTATACCCCATGAACATTTCGTTCCAATTTATCATCACTTCTCCCCACTTACCTAACCATTCTACGCTCAAGATGACATCCACCCCGCCTAGCTCAAATAAACGGAGTCTGTCCTCGACGTCTGCCTCTGCCAAAGTCATGGCCACTTTCTCACAGCACCTACACGTCTCCCTTCTCTGCTCATCTCCCAAACTCGCGTGATAAGGAAGTGTGTCATCTATGGGTAACTTCAGCTCTTCCGCCAATTCCCAGTAGCTAAAGTTGTGTCTGGCCCCGCTGTTAATATGTACCAACACCTTTCGGTCGCCTATCATTCCCGTTAGCTTCATAGTTCTGGGTTGAGTCAATCCCTCTGCGGAACACGCAGATAGTTCCATATGTTTCGGATCCTGGTTTATTCCTTCGTCTGCGTCGTCCCCCTCATCTTCCGCCAAACGCAGGACTCGTAAACTCTTATCCGAACAGTGATGTCCGGGTGCGGACGGTCCACCACAACGGACACATTCGGGGTACGGTAAGTTTCGCACCATCCTTTCCCTATTGTCGATCCCTCCTGTCGTACTCCCCCTCGCGCTACTCGTCGTCACCACTCCGTCTCTTCTCACGGGCCCATTACTCTCTGTTCCGCCTGATCGGTGCATGGACATTCGTTCGATCTCGCCTTGTACCGTCGTTCCCGTCGCGTGCGACCCTGACGGTTTAACCTTGAACCCTTTCCAACTTTCCCCTCTCGCTTTGGTCGCTGCGTCTTCTACATCTCTTGCGATCCTCATCGCAACCATCCATTCTTGAGGATCTTGAATGCGAACTTGTCCCTTAATATCTTCCCGTAGCCCAGCCAGGAAAAACCCCAATACCAGCTCCTCCGACAGGCCCTGGGTCTGCCCCCATAAGATTTTGAAACGTCTAACAAATTACTCCACCGTTCCGTCTTGCCTCAGCGTTGCCAGCTGCTCATACACCATCCCCCGGAATCCCCTTCCAAAACGATTGATCAACCCAACCTTCAAGCCTGACCAAGAACGATTCTTGGCTTTAGCCTTCCAGGCCCGGAACCAATACCCAGCGCTTCCCTCCATGCTCATGGATGCTCGGCGCACCTTTTCTTCCTCCATCACCCTTTGTAGTTCGAAAAGCTTCTGAGCTTGATTGATCCAATTCAATCTGTCGAGTCCACCGAAGACTGGTAATTCCCCTTGCTTCCTCCCACTGTATTGCCCCTCCTGATGTTCAACTTTTCTTCCGCCATTGGTTTCTTCTCGCCTGTCCCTCCTGTCCTCATTGACGGATGCATGGCTCCCATTTGAGTGTCCATCCTGGTTCCTGTTCCGTCCACCCAACATCTGCATAATTTTTTGTAAGTCTTGACGCATCGCGGCCGTTTCTTGTCGTATTTCTTGCATATTTCTTTTCCATTCTGCCATGCTCCTTTCGCTGGTCCTCCTGTCCAAGGTATTGTCTATTTCTTACATCACGCTTATCCTCTCTTCGATTCTATTCTCCAAAGTGGTAGCCCCCGTCTTGCTCTGCCTTTAATTGGATCCAGCAGGTCGGACCAATTTGTTAGGTTCCTATGTATTGAACCTAACTAAACTCACTCACAATCACATAGAACAACTAGAGAAAGAATGAAAGAACCGTATTATTACTCAAGAAATGGCTCTGTACAATGAATGGGTTGGGAGCATAACCTCCCTGGGTTGAGGGCATAACCCCTCTCTACAAGCACTAAGCCTGACATTACACAAAATATATTCTCTATCTACCCTGACCCATAACCGGATCTTATTTATAGAATTCCTCCACCTTCCATTCTAACCCCTTAATTCCTCTCCCCTGTATCCTATCACATTCACTGTGCTATTACATCACTTTAAGAAAGCTAAAGCAATAAGAAGATAGATGATGGTACATATTTCACAGGTTTTAGATGGAACTTCATTGGACCATGGTAGTTGAATCGAGAGACAAATTATGTATAAGAAAACTTATATTTTAAAGCATGAACCATATTGTATTGAATAATAAGATTCATAAACATTCAAAAGTACAACGTATTCTTAAATATATAAGACATTAAACATGCAAAGATACAAATAATAATAAAACCATATAGTCAAAAACAGTGGTTGTATCTATGTGTATGTACTACGCAATTTCAGTAACACAACCTCCAAAAGAAAAATGTCGTTGCTGCATATGATTACTATAACCATGGCTATATCCTACTAAATAAATCTTGCATTATAGCCATCCAACAAAATTAAGTGTTGTTGCTGCTACTGCATAATTACTGCATTATATGGTCGTTGCTTACACATACTAAACAACCTCAAACAAAAACAAAAATTTTATCCTAATCAATCATATTTCATCCTCTTCCTCCTCAATATCTACATCACTCAAGTCATCTTCACCTTCTATTAGAAGTTCTTCCCCTTCTTCAGTGTCTTCAACTTCTTCCTCATCTACTACTTCAACATCACTGCATCAGCATGTGTTGTTGAAGAGTCACTCAGTTCACTATGACTGTTCCGCTTTTTACTGTTCCGTTGTTCCCCTGTTCTATTGTTCACAATCCTCCACTGTTCTGCTGTTCAGCTGTTCCTAGTAAGTTTGTGCTAAGGGTTGGAGGGGAAGTGCGGATGAACAATACGCATCTATTTGGATGAACAATACACATCTACTTCCACTAAGTTCACACTGAAAAATAAAGTAAATTTAGGGTTTTTATCAAACCGGGTCACAACCTAATCCAGTTTGTGGTAAAACCCGAATGCAATTTTCTACGATTCAGGGTGGGATTCAAACAACAATCATAGTTCACACGATTCTAAGAGCAATTCGAATAATACAAGAGTGATTTGGGAGCAACAATGAGTGTTTCAACGATTTGTATTCTGGGGGAGAATAATAATATTGCATGATTGTATCGTGTACTGCATAATACGTTACGGTGCATTGGATTGTCTAGCAATCAAATCCCCAATTTATTGCTGAGTTACACCTAAGCCACATCATTGGTACTTGTTATCAAAGTTATGCTTTTTATGGTTTTCTCAAAGAAGAATATCCTTGCCCTTGGCAAATTTGAAAGAGTGAAAAAACCTAACAAACCAAATTATAATAGATCATGGATTCTGAAAGAATTTAGACATGATATCCCAAAAAGTACAATGAGGCAATACATGATAACGATGCTCTAATAAACAAATTTAGAATATTGCAGACCCTTCAAGGAACTCACCGCTGGGTTCTGTTTTCACCTTCTAGTGTTATCAATAACACAACATTACAAACATAAATGGACTACAGTAAAGTCCCAATTTTAACCCAAAGAAGTGAACAAGAATACGTGAAAGCTTAATCTAAAAAATAATGATAGGAAACATCATACCTTAATGCTACTTCTTTCCGAACAGTATACCGAATTTTTTTGTCAAAATTTCGTTCCTTTCGCTTTTCGCGAAACCTAATCAACGAAGCTAATCTCTGAGGGACACTAAATTTTTGCGGAGTACCAGTAAATCCCTAATAAAATACTTCATGAGCCATTTATTTGACAAGAAAAAGAGCATCAACTGCATTCCAACCAAATAAAGTAGTAATACCCGGTTATTATGGTGAGGAGACACCGGCATGGTAGGCATGGTTGGAGGTATTTCACGGCCTCCCAATAACAGTAGTACAGCTTGAACCTGAGGAAAACATCGCAGGATTTTCATCAATGAATCAATGTTGGTAGTAGTTCCTAACTTGATCAATAATGGATCAAATTATTGATTTTAATTGTTCAAGCCATCTGTACAATCACAATATAACACATAACAAAGAAGCTTGTTAAACTTGCAAACAATGATATATTTAACATAGAATTTATTGAAGGTTGAAAATAAACGTCTATGCCTGTGCAGATGCTGGAAAGGGGTAAGAGGAAAATAACTAGTCAACACTTCTTAATTGATTCTCTCAAATTTAGAAGAAATAATATTCTACTTTATATCAATTATGTGATCATTGAACCTATAAATACATGAAGCTACAGACTAGTTTAGGAAATATGGACAACTAATCCTAAGGAGACAAATCCCTGCAATTATGGGTTTGTTATTAAATACATAAACCTATTATTCACAGAGAGATACCACAGTTATAAAGAATAAAATTCCAAAAGAATAAAATGGGCACCTCGGTTTTGACGGGTAAAACTAGTTGACAATCAAGATGTTATGTATCTGATCTCTCAACTCTCACAATAAACCAAAACAATAATAAAAGAATGGAATTGAACGAAAGAATTTCTTTTATTGATAGTAATATCTGAATAAACAAAAGTAAACAATAATTGGTAACATAACCTCCTTTAATTACTTGGGAGCATAACCTCCCTCACAAGATGATAGCCGCCTGTCAACAAAACTCAATAATCAAAACATAACTCTAACAATAGACTCTAGCTTTATTTATACTAATTATTTCCCGCCCATCTTATGCTAAATCTTTCCCTAGAATATATTTTTATTTAATATAAATATTTCCTGTATATTTCCCTAGAATATATCTTTATTTAATATAAATATTCCCCGTATATTTCCCTAGAATATTGCTCTAGATATACTAAATATTTTCCCTACCGACTCCCCAGCCTTCTATCCTATCACCCTATCCCAAGATTTTTTTTCCAATAGGAAAGGTTGGCTGCTAGAATTGAGCAGCAACATCATGTTCAGTAGTTAATCATGTTAAAAGACAAACCATTCACCACTAAATTTCTTGATGACTCTACCTATGATTTTCTCACTAGATGACCTACTCTTCTTACTAAGAGTTCCCACAAGTCTTCTCCACATCCAAACCATCTAATACAGATTTTATCACTCTTGTTCTACAACAGGTGTTATTCCAACTTTCCTTTTATTGCATTCATGTATAGTGTTTCCACTAATCCGTCGCAACACTTCTTACCTCTAGTGTATGGAGTTTATTGTTTTCTTATACTCGGTTCCTTACAACACTGCTGGTTTAGAGGCTGTGAAAAAAACTTTCACCCTACTGCTACTAGACCATAGTTTCATCAATGCATTCTATTATTTATAACTCAAGCATCATCATTTTTATGATCTGATGCATATCCAAGCTCAGAGTAGATACTCCGATGCACAACAATATAGGAGCCTTTAAATTGAACATACTTAAGTAGCCACTGGAAATCAATATTTCCAAATAAGGCTTGAGAAGTCGAGACATAGTAGGTTGTAGACATGAGGAGCAATATCATATCATGTCACAATGCAAAAGTAAAAAAACATAAGTTGATGCACCTTTTCTGGTGACACGGAGTCAAAGACATAAACTTGGCCCTGAAAAGACAACGTAAGCTGATCCCCAGCATCACCCCCTTGATCCATTATTACAGCGTGATTGTCAGGGAGATTTCCATGGCTGGAGGGGATATCACCTTCCACACTCTCACTTCCACCACAATTAGTATCACCACCATCATTCTGATCCTCATCAATCCCATTGCCATTGCTCATATGGTGCAATCCATGATGCTCATGTTCTTGCCCATATGGCACATGTATAGGATGCTGTCCATCACTGATGTGTATCCGAGAATCACCCCCGTGAATACCATCCATGGTAAAACACCTAGGAAATGCCAGAAAGATTGTTAAAGGCAACCAAACAAAAACTAACAGTTAAAACAAGAAGAAGCACACAGTAAAAATGACAGATTGAAAATGAAAACAAATTATGAACTCCGAACTAAGGAGAACACAAATTTCTTTCAGCTAACCAAACTACACATGAAAATCAGGAAAGTGCAAGGATAGTAAAACATGATAGTAAAGGACAGAGTGCAACATTTCATTCTAATTAAACACATTTCTAGGAAATTAAACGTGATAACGAGCTAAACAAAAAATGTAAAACTATCCCATCACAGCAAGCAATAAGGAGAGCCTCACTTAGCAACGGATAATACAAAAAAGAGATTAGGAAACAGGGCAAATATCCGAGTGATATGATGATAGAGTTTTATAAATCCCTGAGGTAAAGCAATAGTTTTTCATGACATACAAAAACACCCAAAGAGTAAAAAGGATGGGAATGAAAGAGGGGACATAAAGTATTGTTGAAAATATTAAATGGGAATAAGGGATAAGAAAGAAAGAAAGCATTTTTAGAGAGAAGGAGCAGACCAACAACAATTGAAGATTGTGGGTTGATCTGCACAATGCCCCAGAGGCACCTCCGCAACAGAAAAAGGGGTTAGGATAAGATCACACGATAACTGAGAAAACAGTGAAGAAGAAGAAGAAAATGAAAATGGAGAGAGAGAGTAATGGGGGAAATGTATGAGAGAGAGAGAAAGAGAGTTAAAATGGGTCGGTAACAAAGGCGATGGAGAATGAGACGAGGGTCAGGGAGACACGAAACAGTGCCTTGTTTTGTTCCAAAGTCAATATTTTTTTTTTTTCACAAACCGAAAAATATTTCATCATTGCGTGCAATGTGATTGCGACCACTAAAAAATTTAAATTTAATTTTTTTTTCACCTTCACGTATAACTAAAAACATGCTATTATTCGAATTAAAGTGGTTCACTGTTCATGCCTTCCTTTTTACTGTTTCATTTTTCAGCATGCCTTTATTTATGTGGCTTTTTAACCCTAAAAGGTAACGTCAAGATAGATACCCATTTTTTCTGCACTTGTATTTGGTTTTTATAGAGAGAATAGAATGCACCCATAAGAGAGCATGCAAAACTCCGTGTACAAACTAATACGTTGTTGTATTATCAAAATAAAATTCACAAAACTAAAAATATTTCCAATTATATATATATATATATATATATATATATATTATTATTGAGATATAAATCAGGTCAACGGATCACACCATCTAGTAAGTCATCTAAAGGTCTAAAGTTGTCTTTAACTTCAAATCTTTTTGTTATTATTGGTCTAAACTGTTTGCAAGATACCGACAGAAGACACTTCGATGTTAAAGTCAGCTCAACGTGTACAGTAAATGCATATTACTTACCTCTTTACCTCAAACTTATATTTATAGATTCTCTCGGGTGGATTTTTGATTAACAATGATCTAATTACGGTACAATTATTGGTAATCACAATTTACCTTTAAGTTGTTCAGCATTAAAGTTAATCGTCTTTATCATTGACCGATCAATCTAACTCATCAACCGTTTGGTTCTAGTGGTGGTTTGTGTAAGATTTGAGAAAATTTAGTGCATGAAAGTGATGTTGTAGCGTGACTAATGTTTTGTTAATAAGAAAAGTTGTATCTTTTTCACAAGTGTTGTGAAGTTTAGTTGGTGAGAGTTTTTTCTTGGGCTAATGGTTTTGTGCTTAAATCCTGACGGGTGCATAAAATGTTTTATTTATGTTATTATTGACATGTGTGGTATGTATATGATTAGCTTGATGGTTGATATGGTTGTATGACACTTAAGGTAAAGGGGTTTGAACCTATGCTAACTTAGGAGGGTTTAAATTAATTTTTTAAGCTTTCATTGGTTAATTTTGCTTTATGCACCAGTTAACTTAGGAACTTTAAACCTAGACTGGAGTTTTCCTCAAGACGATGATGAGGAGTGAACAGGCAGGAAAGCAAATGAAAAACAAAGAAGATGATGTTAATCTGGTTTTCAATTTTGTAAATTATAATATGTTAGTTTTGTTTTGGCTATGTTGTCATGATAATGCCATGTTATTTCTGAAATAATGCACATTTAAGCACTATTGGATTGGATACATTTTTCCTTTTGTGATGTGAAATTAGTATGATCATGTGATGGATTGGTTGAACCTAAATGTTAATGTTGACGTGAATATCCTATAAGTGTGCACTACTTGTAATGGGATGAGATATATGGTTAGGTAATTATTTCTTAGAATGAAAACTGTGAGAGCAAGGACAATAGCCAGGTTTGTACCAAATCCCTAGCATAATAAACTTCAATTTGTTTTTTGATGTTTGATTTAAAGAGTGATTTCACGTGCTAGTTGGTCCAAATTTTGGAAAGGTTTTGATTGACTGCCTATGTGTGTCAGTTTTGAGTTTATAATAATTGAAGGATAGTCTTAAATATTTTATTGAACGAAAATTGGCCTAGGTGCTTGATAAGTGTGATAATTACATATTATTCGCACTTATTAGAACCCCTTATTTGTCTTTCTATCATTTATTTTGTGTTGAATTCCATAAAAAGATGCAAGACTTGTATATAGTTTTCATATATAGAGATAATGATATATTTTTGGTTTATTTTGCAGAAAAATGGAGGATTAAAAAAGATTAAAGAGATGTTGTCATAAGCAACTAGCCCAACGAGTATCCTTTGTTTTAAATTAAAATAAAAATAAAAGAATTAAAATATTTTGAATAATTTTAATTTTGGAGGGAACTGAATCTCTCGTCCTGCGAGGCTACCTAACTCACCCAATGAGTGGGACCACATTTAATGCTATCAGGTGGTAGTTGAGTTAAACCTTGATTTTTCTAAAAATAAAGTCAGTCACCTAGTGAGTGGGATGGACTCGCCCAATGAGAGGTAGCAGTTATGCCACTTTAATTATAATTTTATCCCTTATTTTTATTTTACCCTTCTTTATTCTTCACTTTAACATAGTCATTCAGCCACCACTTGCGAAACCTCTTTACTCTTTGTGTTTTTGTGTGTCATCTTCTACATTTACATCTCTTCTCTTGCATCATCTTCTTTATCAAGTAAGTTTTCCATTTAATTTGTGTATGTTGTTGTCTTTAAGTGAATTTCGTTTTAGGTTTCCTTCTTGGTTGTTTGTTCTGTGTGATGTTTTATACTATTTTCTAGGCTTTTTAATCGTTTCTTGTGATGGGTTAAGATGTTCATGTATGTTCTTTGCTCGTTTTTGTGATTTTTCAAAACATGGTTGCACATGTTTTTGTTGTTTTGCGGGTAGCCAATGGGTTCGCCCCACATTTGTGCTTATTATGTCTTTTTGGGTTTCGTTTTTCGTCTTTCGCTAGGTATGGGTTGTTATTTCATCCAAGCGGCTACGAATTTTTGGGTTTTTTTCTTTGCACTCACTGGGCCTATGTTTAAGGGCTCATTCTTTTCCTTCTTATTCTTTGTCACTCTCATTCCTTTCTTTCTTTTCTCCTTCCTCCACCACTCTCTTTGTTCCTTCTTTCTTTCTTTGCAAAACCCTGGTGTAAGAGAAAATATCAGTTGGAGAAAACCCATTCCACCCTGTGGAAAGACAGTTTTCGTTCAGGGGTTCGGCGACAACAACATTCTCTTCGTGACAGCGGAGTTGCGACTTCTTCACGGTGAGTTTTCGGTGACTCTGACACGACGTTCTTTCACGATCGTTTTATTGTTCGAATTTGGGGTTTCTTTCCTCTTTCTGATTTGTGGTGATTTGGGGTTTAGGGTTTCAAAGAGGGTTTCTTTCCCGCGTCTCGTGATCTTAGGTGTTGTCGTGAAGAAGAAGAGTTTTAGGTAAGGGGAGCTAGTTTTGTATCTTTAAATTTCGTTGGTTGTATAAGTTTGGTTCTTGCATATAGGATAAAATGATTTAATTAGAATTTCACTGTGCATGTTAGTGTTGGTTCATTTTAATGGGGATATTTGGTTAGTTGATGGTTTCTAATAATTTATGATATTGATGTTATTGTGATGATGAACTGTGTGTTATGATGTTGTGTTGATGTTGTGAATTGACTAAAATATTCAAGGTGCAGTGAGTTATCAAAGTTATGAATTTGTGTAGTTAAAAGTGAAGGTTTGATAGGCAAGTTTGAAAGATAAGGGTTTGAGTTGTATATATGGTATTTAATATCTTGTTTTATGTCATTTGAAACTTGTTAGAAGTGTCTTATGATTTAAAATCTGAGATGAAACAAAAAGAGTATTTCATTGGGGAAGTTTTGTAGTGTTTTTAGTGTAAAAGTGGAATTTTGAGTAGTAAAATTTTAAAGTAAGGGGTTTAATCTGTTTTGGAGAGTTTGGAACAGGTTATGAGGTTAATTAGGACTTGGATAGAGGTTCAAACCAGTGAAAAATTGTCATGAAGGTGAAATTTGCATCTTAGGTTGGTTTTTAGTCCATTTTGGGGGTTTGAGTTATTGAGTTGGTTTGATACATCTAATTTCTATCCAAATGACCAATGCAATAGTCTACTTTCATCTATAAACATGTTTCATAGCAATATTAGTGTTACAAATTCTAAAATGATCATTTGGATATGTCTAAGATGCACCAAAACCAGAAAAATCAGGTTGTTGTCAAAAATTGATAAGAATAATCGATTATCTCACTTGATAATCGATTATTCTAATCAGAGAGTCATATTTTCTTCAAAGCTCTCACAAATAATCGACTATCACATATGATAATCGATTATTATCGTTGGAAAATCATCCTGGATAATTTTAGGTGGCTCTTGGGGTTTCAGGTATCATTTTTGGATGTTCTTCAGGTCGTTTTGAGGGGTTTTGGACCTTTCCGGAACTGTTGGTGATGGTTTCAAAGTTGTTTTCCTTGTCTAAGTATGAGTTTAAGGGGTTTTGTGTTGTTTAGTGGTTCTTCTTGGACTGTTATTGTCTGTTAATGTACATGGAATGGTTTCATACGATTTTTGATGACTTGATGGGTTGTTTGTGGTCTTTTGAAATACAATTAGTATTATATATATGTTTGTATGCAATGTAAAAGTGAAAGGTTATATATATATATGGTTTCATATGGATTCAAATAGGTTCACGGTTGGTAAAATGGGTTCCACGGAGGAACTTCTTGGTGTTCGTTTCAAGTATGTTTAGAATGAATGCAGAAGCTCAGTCTTGGGGGTTATCCTGAAACCCCAATGGTCTTTCATTCTCAAGTAGAGAGGATTGATCCATGTCGTGAGGAGTGTAAGAGGTCTTAGTCTTGAGGGCTTCTAGTATGCTCCAAGGCATGGAACAGACTAACATTGTGAGTGTGGTAGGATGAAACTCATTGGCAATGGCTTTGCAAAGCAGTAAAAGCCACCACAAGTGCACAATCCGCCATAACTCGGCAATCATTCTAAGTCTGGATGGTCCATTCATTATAGTGTCCTAGATAAAGTATGTTGTGTTGGGAATGACTATGTGTGATTGTATGTAATGTATTTAATGAGTATAATGATTATTCTTTTATTTAAACTAGCTTACCCTTTTGTTTGTGTTTGTGTTTTGTGTATGTGGCGTTCTTTCCTTTGCATTGATCATCCTGTGGGTGTGAGCAGAGGCAAAGGAAGCTTCCCTGGAGCAGACTCATGATGGAGAAGACCATGTGGCGTAGATTTTCATTTGGACTAGTTTGTAAATATTTTTGCTTATTCAGTTTGCATATAAAGTTAAAAATTTATAGTTATTTTTGGATGACTGTAAGTTCATACTTTATATTTTTGTTAATAATTGTTCTATCATATCATATTTGTTATGACTCTTTAATATAATATTTTACTATATTTTGGGATGTTACACTATGAAGTTGACTCACCCAGGGAGTAATGTTTTTTGGTGTGTGCCAACAAGCTACTTGAGCCTATCGAGTGATGCTCTCGGGTTTTTTTCTATTTTGCAGGCCAGTCACTCGCCCAACGAGTTAACCTTGCTGTTATGTTTTGAAAAACTCGTTAGGCAAGCCTAGCTTTGACCAAGCGAGTTATGTGTTGCTTTTATACATTTTTATGTGTTGTTTTGTAAATATAGGTGTAAATAATAACCTTATTGATTATGGTGATTTCCATTTTGCATATGACTCCTCCTTAAACCTCTTAGGAAGCTAGAAAGAGAAGTGTAACTAAAGGCTCTTCATCCTGAGCTCCTCAGTTTGACATGATGGAAACTGACTTGGTGAAAAATTATGATTAGCATAAATTCTCGTATGACATGTGGAAACTGACTTGCTGAGAGAAAGGTGAGATTAATTCTAAGGAGTATGATGAGTTTCGCCTGGAGCTTGAAAGAAGACACGGGGACTTAGTGTTAGGGGACCTCCCTAATGAAACAGATGAAGTGTTAGTGAAAGAGTTCTATGCAAATGCATATCAGTTGAAAGAAAATAGGTCGAGATAATGCAAGGTGTGGGGCAAGCTTATCAAGTATGACAAGAGGACCTTAAAAACCTTTCTAAGGGCCACTATAACCCCTTTTGGCTAGGTCACACCCTTTAGTGCATTCTTGATTGGCCATAAGGATCTTGATGAGTTTCATTAACAATTTGTGGCCTTTGGCTTTCTAATTTGCTGGTTCGAACTCGCAATATGGCTTTGTGTGGAGGAGGCACATAATGGGTTGTTAAGGTTTCGTCGTGGCTTTTGTTGGTGGTGTGAGGAAGTGGTGGCTGATAGAGGTTTTTGCGGTGGTTCGTGGTTGCTTTGTTGGTGGCTGGCCATGGAGGATCTCGCAGTCTATATGCAATTTAGGGTTTTTCACAGCTTGCTCGTGAGGTTGCACATATGTGATTTACAACTTGCTCAAAGAAGATGTTGGTTGTCTCGCGATAGTGGTACGAGGATGTGGGATAAGGAAGAATATGGTGGTGCGTTGTGACAGTGTATGGTGAGGAAGGAGAGTTTGGTGACCAGTGAAGCGACAACGATGAAGTTGAGGATGTTGGAAAGAAGATGAGATGATGTGGCAACCACGTCATTCACTAATGCTCATATGGACACTGTATTGTTAACGATTTAGACATCGTCAAGGAAAAGACTAAATTGAACAAAAATTACAAATATTGGGACCACTTTGAATGCCCAAAACCGAGGACTCCTTTTATCAAAACCTTTATTTTATACACCGGTTTAGCATTGTGGGGTTGTCCAAGCCCAAGGTATGGCAATTGTATTGTTGCAGCCAGTTATGGTTAGCTTAGGTTAGTCGAGAGGTTGTTATGGTTGTCATGCTTGACTACTTATATGAGAATGAAAGGCAAGTTTTTTTGGGGTCTTCTCGTTGTACCTAGTAAACCTGGAATGTCTCTTTCGCTTATGCGAGGCAGTGGAAAAGGATGGGTTCAAGTGTTGCACCCTCTCGCCTGTGTGGAGGGGGAAAATGTTTCGCCCGATAGTTCAGGCTCAATGTTGAGTATAATGCTCGGTGTGAGATGCACCGAAGTTATTACTTGTAAGTCCTTGAGGAGCACGGGAGATAAATCCTTGTTGCGATCGCGGGACGACTCGAACTACCCTGTTATGGTGAACTAGTTTGTATGGTAGGATACGAGAGATAGACCACTCGGTAGAATTGTTGTTGTGATGATCATGGTTGATCAGCTTGTTGATGACACTGTTGACTAATGCTTATTGCTTTGAGTTCTTTTTTTTTTTATGGTTTTCTAGTTAGCTCATCCCTATGTGTTTGATTGTGTGCGATGATTGTATAATTCGTTTGTTATACGGTAGTAGGTGATAATGCATATACACATGATGTTGTGTAAAGTGGCGAGAAGATGGGGAGAACTCGAGGATTTTATTTTCACTTTGAATAAATTTTAAAGACAATGTAATTTAAGCTGCATATTTTATTTGGAGACTATTAGTTATATTGTTTTAATTGTGTGATACAATAGTAAAATTTTAATTCATTATGTTTTTTGCGATGATATCAAAGCTTTAGTTTTAAAACTTTTGAACGCTTTATACATACTCGTGGCATCCTGAAATGGGTGCTACAGTTTGTTTGTGCGCCTCATTGACAATTGATCGTTCAGTCTATGTTTGAAAAGCCTCCCAAGCGTTCCGACTAGCATATGACAATGCTGCCATTTTACCAATAGAGCTCAACGAAACTTCTTGGCAGGGTCAATATTTTTAGGAAATGCACAACGAGGAAAACCTCTAAGCTGAGTAAAGCCCTCAAATGAGGCACCCAAGTTACCTAGATGGTAACATAAGTAAAACCTGCAAACGAAGAACCAAACATAAGTAAAGCCCTCAAATAAGGCACCGAGTTATATAGACAATAACATAAATACAAGTTTGGAAACACGATACCCAAGTTACCTAGACAGTAACATAAGTACAAGCCCGCAAACGCGACACCCAAGTTACCTACACTATAACATAAGTAAAGCCTTCAAATGAGACACCGATTTACTTAGATAATAACATAAGTAAAGCCCTCAAAAAAGGCACTAAACATAGGTAAAGCCCTCAAACAAGGCACCGAGTTACCTAGACGGTACCATAAGTATAAGCCCGCAAACGTGATGCTAGAGTTACCTAGACGGTAACATAAGTAAAGCCCTCAAACGAGGCACCAAGTTAGTTAGATAATAACATAACCAAAGCCCTTAAACGAGGCACAAAGTTACCAAGATAGTGAGAAGCAAAATGATGTTGAGTTACTTAGACAATAACACAAACAAAGGAAGCAGTGCTACCTACTTAAGTCGACAACACCAAATAAAATCCTACTAAGTTGGCAACACAAAACAAAGCACCTTAAGTTGATAGTAATTAGTAACACAAAACTTGCTCAAATACGTGGCATCAGATCCTTCAAAGTTAATAATTCAAAGCATTCAAGACAACATCCATGGTTAAAGACGACTATCCACAACTCGACCAAATGGCTAATCCACCTACAAAGTCAAAGACGACCACATACAATCTAGCCAAACAACCAATCCACTTACAAACATAAAGTAGACTACAACTCAAGAAAAGGGTTAAGTACAACCGCAACAAGTATTCATTACACACTAATCAAACTTCTGAGCTTAAGGGGCTTATGTACATACTCGACTAATCAAATATGCTAAGTGACACGGCTCAACAAGGTGCATCCAGTATTGTTGACCTTAAGTGATTATATAATATTCTAAGATATATTTGTTGAAGTAAATATTCATATATTAACATAATGGCTTAATATCACTTTTGGTCCATATTTTCATCGACTTTGTTCAATGTGAGACTTATTTTTTTTAGTGCTCAATATAGTATAAATTTTCGTAATTTATGTTCAATTTGGTCCTTTTTCATGACGTCATCTAAATAATTTGTAATAGATGAACAATGTGTGCCACATGTTAGTTTGTGGTTTTTTAAATATTTTTCAAAAAATATTTAAATTATTTATTTATTTATTTTAAGATTTTTTCTTAATTTAAAAAAATTATCAACGTGTCAATTCAATAATGTGTCACGTGGCAATCTTAGTGCCATGTGGCAATCTCAATGCCATGTGGCTAGAGTTGTCAAAATGGATTTCAACCCACGAGCCAACTCGGCCCACCACGGGTTTGAGTCGGGTTGACTCACCAACCCACCTAATTTTATTTTATTAATTTATTATCTTATGAAACCCTAAAAAATACCATTTGGCTCATTATACGTGGATTGTATTGTACCTTTTTTATTATTTTGAATTGTCTTGAGTTTAACATCATTTTGAGAGTGAAATTTATTTAGATTTGAATTACAAAACATTTGTAATTTTTTTTATTTAAAAAAAATGTAATTAAGTGAGCTAGTGAGCCAATCCGTTTAACCCACCAACCTGTGGTGGGTTGAGCCGGGTTCAAATTTTTCTGGTTCACTAATAAATGAGTCGGGTTTGGTTGACTCACTAAGTGACCAACCCGTGGTGGACCAGACCGGATCAGATCGGGTGGCCCGTTTTGACAACACTCCATGTGGCAATCTCAGTGCTACTTGTCAAGATAGTGTCAATGTCACATGTCAAGTCAATATTAGTGTCATGTGTCAGCGTCAATGTCACATGTTCGCATCATTGCCACATGTTAGCGTTAATGCCACATCTTGTGTCTTGTATGCAATCCAATCGTAAATTTTGTTAATTTTGTTTAATTAAGTCCCAATTTTCATTAATTTTATTCAATTTAGTCTCAATTTTTGTTAATTTCGTTTGAGTAATTTTGTTGAATTCAATTCAATTTTAAATTTTAGAAGAAAAAATCTTCATTGCTTTTAAAATCATAAAAAAAATTCTTCATTATTTTTAACATTAATTTTTTTTTAAATTTAGAACGATATATATTCATTATTTTTAAAATTTGAATGTAAGTTCTTCATCTTTTTAAAATTAGAAGAAAAATTCTTCATTATTTTCATTATTTTTAAAATTAGAAGAAAAAATCTTCATTATTTTTAAAATTAGAAGGGAAAATAATGATTACTTTTAAAATTAGAATAAAAAAATTTCTTTATTTTTAAAATTATTTGAAAAATTCTTTGTTATTTTTAAAATTAGAAGGAAATTTTTTAATTATTTTTAAAATTAGAAGGAAATTTCTTCATAATTTTTAAAATTAGAAGGAAAATTCTTCATTAACTTTAAAATTAGAATAAAGAATCTAATTTATTTCTAAAATTAGAAGAAAAATTCTATTTTATTTTTAAAATTAGATTGAAAATTCTTTATTATTTTTAAAATTAGAAGAAAAGTTCTGCATTATTTTTAAACAAAACTCTAGCCTTTTTTTTATATGTAGAAAAAATCAAACATAAATATAATAATTATATTCCAATCATATATTTAGTATTATTGACATTATATTATGTTTTTAATGATATGGACTTTATTGTTACCACTGAATTAGTTGATTGATTTTTGAATATATCTAGATTCTTTTGTTTTGATTGCTTCTTATTGTCTTTGATTATGTCCAGATTCAATATGGTGGGAAGCAAATGTTGTCCATTACACTTGAACATGTTTCACTATTTATCAACAGATAAATGACAAATATATTCGTTGACAATTATCAGCAGATATAGTCTATCATAATTACTGACGGATATAAACTGTCGGTAATTACTAATAATCCTAATCCGTCGTTAATTATTTTAGATAATAGAATCACCAACAGATTCTAGTCCGTCAGAAATCTGTTAAAAAAATGCAATACTGACATATTTCGGACGTCACTGAGGACATATTTTCGTCGATAATTCCATACTTTTTTTTATTGTTGGTTTAAAAGTAATGAAAATATTAAATAATAATGTGAATTTTAATAAAAGTTTAATTTAATCTCAATTTATAAAGGGACAAAATTGGAATTGAATTGAACAAAATTAACAAAAAGTTTGGACTAAATTCAACAAAAATAATGAAAATTAAGACTAAATTAAATACAAGGCATTAACATGTGGCACTGATACTGACTTGACAAGTGGTATTTACACTTTTTAACACATGGCGCTAACATTGCCATATGGCTCAATATTGACTTCACATGTGGATAATTTTTTTAAAATTAAAAAAAAAATAAAAAATAAAAAATAAAAAAATAAAAATTTAAAAATCCACGAACAAACACGTGGCACACACTGCTCATCTATCATTAACGATTTAGACGACGTCATGAAAAAGGACCAAATTGAACATGAATTACAAAAATTGGGATAACATTGAACACTTGAAAAAAATGAATCTCACATTAAACAAAGTCGACGAAAATATGGACAAAAAATGGTATTAAGCTTAACAAAATATATGACCAAATCTCAGTAGTTTGATTATGTTATGAGATTCTTTAATATCATATATATACAAAATATTTGGTTAATCAGGTAAGGTATCAAATTATTATGATTCTTTTATTGATTATCATATATATAATAAGCAATTATTTTCATTAATATTATTTATTTTTATTAGATAAGTCATAGGGTCCAAAAATCCTATAAACACTCATGATATTTCACGACTAAATACATACTCACTCACAATCTCTCTTTTACTTAAATGATCCAAACTCTCTTACTGACTTGAGCATGAGAGAGTCTTTTGTAAGTAAATCTCTCTTTGTGTTCCAGCCCTCACGAGTACACATCAAGATTCTTCAATATATCATGGTTAGAATCTCGATAAGAACATAAAAAAATTGGTTACGCATTGTCTATTATCCGAATAATAAGAAAATATTTCAAATACAAAAATTAATAACAAAATACAAAGATAATAACAAAATATCAAATATTTATTATACAACAATATTTGTTAATAAAATGTCAACTTGTCATAAAAGAGACTTAGACTTAATTCTTCAATCATAAACTTTTGATCGTCCTTTAGATGTACGATCCAGAATATCGGGTCAACCTTGGCCTTGTTCACTTGAGTGGATTTGGGGGAGAGTAATTGAGAGGATTTAATGATAAATTTTGTTGTTGTTTATTTGAATAGATTTGGAGGTAAGTGGGAGTGAATTTGGAAGTAAATTTTTTTAATTTGTCTCATAAGTTAAATGTTACACTAATTCTCACAAATTGTACTTCCAAATCTAGTCTCACTTACCTCAAAATCTATTCAAATAAAGAACAACAAAAACTACTTTCAAATCCTCTCAATTACTCTTCCCCAAATCCACTGAAGTGAACAAAGCCGAGTTGGGATGATATAAGTAGTATTAACATTGATAATATTAAATTTGTTAGCAAATAATGTTAATTTTAATACCTGTCTTTTAACATGTACAATTACATAATTACTATTTTTTAATTAATTAGTATATGTTAGTCATTTTGAATAAAGAACTTTTAAAAAAGGTTAAATAATTTCATTCATCTTTATTTTTTTTTAAGAAAATCTTAAATCGTTCACTTTATTTTTATTCATCTCAATTTGATCCCTTGCACTAACACTATTAAAAATATGTCATATGTCAATTTGTGTTTTTTTAAAATATAATTTTAATTAATTTTATTTTTTAATTTAAAAAATAAAAAAATTATCACGTGTCAAACTGACGTTATGCCACGTAACAGTGGTAATATGATGTGACAGTGATAGTATCACATGTCATTATCATACCAGGTGTCATTGCTTTAATCTTAATTTATTTCTTCCATTTTTATTTTGTCTCAATTTAATTTTTTTTTAAATAAATCAATTTTATCGTCTCTAAAATGAAATCAAATTTAATTTTTTATATAAATGTTATACAAATATTTTTATTAAATATTTTTTATTAAGATGAAATTTATTAATATTTATATTTTACATTCAATTTTATTTAAAATTATTTTAAAATTTTAAATTTATTTATTATAAATTTGTTTAAAATTATTTTAAAATTTTACATTTAAATTTGTAAAATTGTTATTTTTAAACCAACTCAAAATTTATATATAAATTATTGAATTGTACTCATCTTAAAAATATACAATAATTTTAAAAATTAAACAAGTTGATAAATTTATTTTATTTTATGAAATATAATTGATAAATAAGTTTTACATATTTGTTTCTTAAAATTATTTTTAAATATTTTTTCTATTAACATTATTTTTCATTAACATATTTGAATGAAGTGAGGCAAAATGAAAATACATAAATTATTTAAAAATAAAAGAATAACATATGATATAATAATGACATATGACATGATAATTATACTATGTAACAAATTTTTATTTTTTTTTAAATAAAAAATATTAAAAAATTGTATCAAAATTTTTAAAATAAAAAACAAAATTCAGACGAATAAAAATAAAAAAACAGATTTGAGATTTTTCAAATACGGATGAAATAATTTAACATTTACAAAAATCTTTTATAACATTAACAATTACAAAATAATTAGAATATTTAAAAGGACTTATAAAAAAGAAAGAAAAAAAAATTATTTTATTTAAAGAATTTGTTAGTGTGAAGAAAAGAACTGAATTATTATTTAAAATTAAAATATGGAAATTTCTTACTATTTTAGTTTTGGTTTGTTTGGTGATAAGGTGATTTTGGTAAATATGAAATCTGTGTTTCATTTCTGTTTTATAGGAATTGACTTGAATTGAGCAATGGGAGAATTGAAGTCTCTGCTTCGTCTTCATCTGCTCTGCAATTTTGCAGACCGAATTGAAGAGAAGGGAACACAAATCTTCGGATAAACCCTCAAACTAAGTGTTCAGATTCCGACAAACAGATACGTATATTTGAAGAAACAAACGACCGGCCGTTTTGTTCCTTAAAAAATTGTGGGTCTGCAACAAAAACAGGGACGAGGTTGGTGTGAACCTTAGATCTTGGTTTCGGAATGGCGAGGGGTAGTAGATCAGTGACGAGCAGCAAGTGGAGGTACTGCCACCCTTCCTATTACCTGAAGCGCCCGAAGCGTCTAGCTTTGCTCTTCATCGGTTTCGTTTGCGTCTCTTTTGTTGTGTGGGACCGTCAAACCCTGGTCAGAGAGCACCAGGTACGTGCTTTCAGATTTCGATCTTGATATTTTTCCATGATCTTTGCCAACACTTGTGTGATGATTCTGTTTGTGTTGTTGGTTTTTCGTGGTCGCCGTCTTGAACTTGTATGCAGCAAAGAAATCTGTGTGGGACAGTGTCGTTGGATGGATTGTTTTATGGGGGAGGGAAGTTCATATTTATAGAATTGAAAGGTTGGGGTGGGTGTGTGGCGAAAATTATATTCCTGGATGAGTTCCTTTTTAATATCATTTCTGCAATATAATATGGGTATGTTTGGAAAGCATTGGAAGTGGTTTTGAGAGATTCTCTTGTGGAAATATTGAACTTTTTTTGTAGTACAGAAACTCCTAAAACTCTTGAACGCAGTTCTGTTGTATCAAAACAGACTCTAAGTAGATGTGATGTGAGATTCCATATTTAATTCCCGCGAACTACCAGAATTAGAAGTACAGTTAGTTAGACAGAATACTGTAATGATAGATGGTGATTATCTGGTTGAACTAGGACGTGCTATTTTTTACTTGATTTACAACTTTGTTTTCGGTTTATCTTTGTGAAGGGAGAATGAAATGTTTTTTTGGATTTTCGGTGTATAACGCATCTGCTGAATACAGGTTGAAGTTTCTGAGCTGCGGAAAGAAGTGACTGATTTGGCAAATTTGGTAAGAGACAATCAAATTTTGGTTGTGTTGACTCTTCTGCTACATTTAGCCCTGTCTGTTGTTCCCAAGAAGCATTTCATTTTTGTTTTGCATTTCCTGCATGAATACTGGTTTAATCTGATTGAAATCTGATAGAATATTTGGAAACCTCACTGCAAAAGCTATCTGCTTGTAGTTGGAGAGCCCAAGGCCTTGTAAACCCCACACTAGAATTCCATACTTCCTAATAAAATCCTCCTGTGTGAATTCTCATTTTGCATTCAATCTTGCATAAAGCTATTATTAGCTAGTATAATACTTCTGTTGTGCTCTTTCTACAGCCTAGGATTCTTATTTGATGAATGTAATATTCTGTTACGAAACTTTTTTTTTTTCTTTTAATCTTCTTGGGAGCTGAGCAATTAGACTTATTGCAGCTGAGTGAGTTAAATAACAAACAAGGTACTTCTGGGAAGATTGACCTGAGTACTAAAGTTACCAGGTCCAGTAAAGAGGTGCTAGATGATCCCATTGATATCCAGAGGAGGGAAAAAGTAAAAGAAGCAATGCTTCATGCTTGGGGATCTTATGAAAAGTATGCATGGGGCCAGGATGAACTTCAGGTATGTGATTCTCTATTATGAACTCATCAACCTTTCACTCTATTTAATGATAGTTTTTATAAGTATTTTCCATTTTGGGTTCTTTCAATATGCCTAAAGTTTCTGTTGCAAGACTTCAAGTTCAGTTTCTTTCCCTAGACGTAAATATTATGGAGGTCTTGCCATATGAGGCTTTAGTTCTCTTGTATTTTTTCTTCAGTTCTAAAACATGTAACAGTTTAGGATTGATGTGAAAAAAAAAATAAGGATGATGCATTTATGCCTCAAAGCCATTAGTGAGCCAATAGATGGCTCACTTTTTCTTTCATTGCATAATCATCTAAAATATAATTATTTTATCCATTCTCTAAATTAATTTTCTTGTTCCACTAGCCACAATCAAAGAGTGGTGTCAATAGCTTTGGAGGTCTTGGAGCAACATTAATAGATTCTCTTGATACGCTGTATATTATGGGTCTCAATGAGCAGTTTCAGAAGGCACGAGAGTGAGTGCACTTTGTGACTCTATAAGATGAACTCATAATCTTGTTATTTTTACTTCACTCATATGTCTTGCTTTATGTTTGGAATCAATAGTAGGGAGGTTTCTAATGTTATATTTGGCAGTGATACTTTCATGCCGAATAGAAAATTCAGTTTATATTATTTTCTAAGTTTCTCTTTCAATTTTTAATGCTCTGCCCATCATATAGTTCAACTCCTAAGATTTCTGATATGTATTTATTTGCCCTACTCACTCTTCACTGTTGAATTTTCTTTTTGTGAATGGAGACATAGTAGTTATCTGTATATATTTTAGTTGCTTGCTATATTCATCTGTTTAATGTTTTATTGAAATACTCTTGGTTATGCTTTGTTGCATTCCTGGTCATAATAAGAAATTGCTCTGACAGATGGGTTGCAAACACTTTGGATTTTAACAAGGATTACGAAGCAAGTGTTTTTGAGACAACCATAAGGTTACTTTATAAGGTTTACTTTGCAGTTGAAGTCCCTTCCCCATTTACAAAATTATATTTTTTAACTCAAGTGTTAGATGACTGATATTTTTTTATTACTTTACTTTGTTGGTCTATTTCCACCAAAATCCAGAGTAGTAGGTGGTCTTCTTAGTGCATATGATCTTTCAGGCGACAAAGTTTTTCTTGACAAAGCTAGAGAAATTGCAGACAGATTGCTGCCTGCATGGAATACGCCTACAGGAATTCCTTACAACATCATTAATTTGTCACATGGACGAGCACACAACCCTAGTTGGACTGGGGTAAATTTTAGAATTCTGTTTATGCATTTCAGTCTTACTGAACACCGGGAGATTTGGAATATTACTTCAATGGATTGTAGTCCTTGATTTTAACTACTTGGAATTGCTACAAGGAATTATTTTTCATCCCCAAGAATCATTCCTGGGGATAATTGATTGGAAACTATGATACCTAGAAATGATTAAATTTTGTTTGGTTGGTGAAAAATATTGCTGGAATTATTTATACAAGTTTTTTTTTCTTTTTTTTTTTTAAATTAGGAGGCAATGTGTTATTTTTATCACGATCTTTAACTTGTTACTATGTTAAATGATTTAATAAAAGTAGGGTGATTTTTTTAGTAAATTTTTGTTTTTAATTGGGAAAGTTAATGTTAAGAAGTAGACTTTAAGCCTAACTCAACCTCACAAAACCGACTTGTAATATGAAGTTTGCACCCCACTTTTATATATATATATATATATATTATAAATTGACCTTATCTCTAGTTGATGTGAGACTTCCAACAGTTAATTTCTGACCTTCTCCCAAGGGAATGCTTTTGTAGAAACTTGGCTAAAACTCACTCTCAAAAAGCTGTCTCCAGGGAATGTTATTTGATGAAAAATTAAACGAAATATGGGTAACATACTTTCCCAACTTCATACTCTCAGGAAACTAAATATTTCTTGTTACCAAACACCCCCTTAGAGCTAGAGATGTGACTTTGACGGGTTATATAATCTCTGGTCCTATTTCTTAAGCTTTGCTTCAAATTGGTTTTCAAACAATTAATGAAAATACATCTCTTATTCAAGGCAGTTTTGGATGAGCTTTTAATGGAAAACAAAATTTATTTTGAATGCATCTCATATAAGCCCTTTTTCCTTTCAAGTGCTTCTTATTCTAGGCACATATTTTTTGCTTTAACACAGTGCTGAAGAAGTTCCTTTTTTGTTTTTGAGCAGCCTATCCTTTCAAAATTAGGTTTAGTGTTACGTGCCTGACCACGTAACTTGCCTTCACACCGTGAACGGAACAATACCCAAGTGAATAAAATTCCTTTATTATTGAATCTCTGGAAATAACGAACACAACCAATGACTGGGAGCAGGTTCTCCTTCAGTCACACGAGAGCATAACCTCTCTTACAATATTTCATTCATCAAAAAACATATCCTGACCCTAGATGCCTCTCCTAATTAATACTAATTACTCCTTCCAGAAATGGTAAGGAATAATCATAATTGCCAATTTATTATAATTAAACTTAATTGCCTATTTAATATAATTATCTGGAAAGAATAAATCTATCCTTATTAACTCTATTTATTACTGCCTTAATTATAGTAATAATCTGCCTATCCTTCCGTTTGCCATCTATTTAGGACGTTCGTCTCCTCGCCCATCGTAGGGACGCTCGTCCTCACGATATTGTTAGGACGTTCGTCCATGTTCTGCTCGTCCTCGCTCGTCCTCGCCACTTGCTCCGAACGTTCGTCCATGTTAGGACGTTCGTCCATGTTCTGCTCGTCCTCGCTCGTCCTCGCCACTTGCTCCGAACGTTCGTCCTCGCCCATCATCTTCCTCCTGTATTTCTTTCTCTCATACACTCGCCAGGTCCTAACATTACCCATCCCCTGAAGATCAACCTTGTCCCCAAGGTTGAAGTCAGGATATTGGTCTTGGATGGTAAGGGCATCTTCCCATGTAGCCTCGTCAGGTCCTCCCCCTTGCCATTCGACCAAGACTTCCTGCCGTGCGTCCTCCCCCTGGTGCACTTGCCTGTTGTCCAACACTCTGACCGGTCGCGGAGAAGGTTCTTCCACCTCCAAATCTTTGGGTAACTCTGACTCGACCTGGTGGTCCCCTACTGCCTTCTTTAATTGTGACACATGGAACACGGGATGTATGCGGGCGGTCTCTGGTAATTGCAGCTTAAATGCGACTGCTCCTATCCGCTGAATGACCAAAAAAGGACCAAAATAGCGAGCGGCCAATTTAGACTGCACCATGGACGACATTGTCGTTTGGCGGTGAGGTCTAATCTTCAGATAGACCCAATCTCCCACTCCTACTTGGGACGGTCTTCTTGCCTTATCTGCCTGCCGTACCATTAATTCCTGTGCCCTGGCGAGATGGAACTTTAGCTGGCGGAGTGCTTCGTCTCTCGTCTGTAATTCCTGACTGACGGACTCCACTAAGGTTTCTCCTGGGACGAACCTATGCAGGGAAGGTGGCGGTCGTCCGTAGACAGTTTCAAATGGCGTGCATTTGGCTGATTCCTGATAACTGGTGTTGTACCAATATTCCGCCCATGGAATCACAGTGCTCCAGCCCTTGGGCTGCTCAGAACAAAAACATCTCAGATACCCTTCCAGGACCCTGTTGAGAACCTCCGTCTGCCCATCCGTCTCCGGGTGATAGGCTGTGCTCATCTTCAGTTGCGTGCCTTGTAACTTGAACAACTCCTTCCAAAAGTTACTTAAGAACAGTGGATCCCGGTCACTTACGATCGAGAGTGGTACCCCATGTAAGCGGACAACCTCTTTCACGAAGATTTCGGCTATTGTGCGAGCGGAATATGGGTGTTTCAGGGGTATGAAGTGTCCGTATTTGCTGAGTCGATCCACCACCACTAATACAGCATCATATCCTTTAGACTTGGGTAGTTTGACAATAAAATCCATACTTATCTCCTCCCAGATGGCGTTGGGAATGGGTAACGGCTGCAGCAGTCCTTGCGGAGATGAGGTTAGATATTTATGCTGTTGACAGACTAGACAGTGGGCCACGAATTCGGTCACTGCTTTCTTCATTCCCACCCAATAAAGCGATTGTGCCACCTTGCGGTACGTCCGGTAAACCCCTGAATGGCCTCCTGTATGTGTGGAATGAAATTCGGCTATCAGCTTGGGCACCCAGGCCGAACGGCCTGACAGCACGAGCCTCCCTTTATAGTGCAAACGCTCGTTCTCCAGCGTGTACGAGGGGTGGGAGTTGGGGTCTTTCTTCAAGTCCTCAATCACCTTCCGTAACTCCTCATCCGCCTCGACTTCCTCCAAAATCTCTCTGAAATCTTGCCAATATGGCCGGACCACCACCGTCAACTCCTTCTCGTCCCGCAGCTCATCCTCATCCTTGCGTGATAGGGCGTCAGCCACCTTGTTGGTCACCCCGGATTTGTACACGATCTCAAAGTCGTATCCCAGGAGCTTTGCCAGCCAATTCTGCTGATTTTGAGTGGTGATGCGTTGTTCCAAGAGATACTTCAAACTTCTCTGATCCGTGTGAACCACAAACCGTTGCCCCAATAGGTACGGCCTCCAATGTTGTATGGCCAAAACCAGCGCCATGAGTTCCTTCTCATAGATCGACTTCCCTAACGTTCCTTCCGACAGCGCTTTGCTAAAGAAAGCTATGGGCTGCTTCCCTTGCATGAGTACCGCTCCTATCCCCCTTCCGGATGCGTCACACTCAATGTGGAACGGCTGGTTAAAATCCGGAAGAATCAATACCGGTGCTGTCGTTATGGCCTTCTTCAACTTAAGCATGGCGTCCTCTGCTTGCTCCGTCCACGCGAACTGTCCTTTCTTGAGGAGGTCGGTCAAGGGCCGGGCAATCTTCCCATAGTCTTTTATGAACCTTCTGTAGTAGCCTGTCAGCCCTAGGAAACCCCTCAAAGCCTTTACCGTCTTCGGTTTCTCCCACTCCAGCACTGCCCGCACCTTGTCCTCGTCCATCTCCACCCCCTTCTCTGATATCCGATGGCCCAGATACCCTATTTGAGTTCTGCCGAATTCGCACTTCTTCCGGTTGGCCACCCATCTATGTGCCACCAATTCCTTTAGCACCGTCGCGACCTGTGCCAAGTGCTCGTCCCAGGTGCGGCTATACACCAGTATATCATCAAAGAATACCAGTACGAACTTCCGCAGGTAAGGCTGTAACAGTTGGTTCATGGCACTCTGAAAAGTGGCTGGTGCGTTGGTTAGGCCGAACGGCATGACCATGAATTCGTAGTGGCCCTGGTGCGTCCGGAAAGCCGTCTTCTCTATGTCACCGGCTCCCATTCGTATTTGATGATAGCCTGACTTTAAATCCACCTTCGAAAAGTACTTGGCTCCCCGCAGTTCGTCCAACAACTCCTCTATCAAGGGAATAGGGAATTTGTCAGGCACGGTGGCTCGGTTTAGGGCCCTGTAGTCCACACAAAACCGCCAACTGCCATCCTTCTTTTTCACCAAAATTACAGGGCTTGAATATGGGCTGGTGCTTGACCTTATGACGCCTGCCGCCAGCATTTCCGCCACCTGTTTCTCAATCTCCGCCTTCATTACATGGGGATATCTGTACGGCCTTACATTGACGGGGTCTGTACCATCCTTCAAGGGAATTCGATGAACCATTCCTCTATCAGGAGGTAGTCCCTCCGGCTCGTGAAACACTTCAACGTATCGCTCCAGGATTCGCTGCATGTCGAGCGTCTGCGTCCGAGTCAGTTCTGGACCGAACGTCTCTTTTTCCGGAACGTACGGTTTGGGTTCCTTCTCCTTCTCTGTCTTCCTTAACTCCCACACTAATAACCAGACCTCGACTTCCGTCATTTTAAGCAAAGCTGACGGTTCCACCAACCTCCTAGTTAGCGTTGGGTCTCCCTTGATAATCACCCTGTTCCCTGCTTGTACGTACGCCATGGTTAGCTGCCTCCAGTTTATGACTACCTCGCCCAGCTTAGCCAACCATTCGACCCCCAGGATCACATCTACTCCGCCCAATTCGAACAAGTGAAAACGTTCGTTGATCACAATATCCCCTACCTGGATCGTTACTGGCTCACAACATCCTCGCGTCTCCTTCCTCCGTCCATCCCCCAAGCTCACCCGGTAGGGTGGTGTATCCACTACGGGTAAGGATAGTTCTTCTACCAACTCCCTGCTTATGAAGTTGTGGCTGGCGCCACTGTCAATTAGGATCAGCACCTGCTGCGTCCCGATCTGGCCGTGCAGCTTCATCGTCTGGGGCTGGGTGAGCCCTCCGGCTGAGAAAGCAGACAGCTCCAGTTGTTCACATTCTACCTCCACCTCTTCTTCCCCTCCTGGCTCCTCTTCTTCGGCCAATATCAGCGTCCGAATTCCTCTTTCTGGACAGCGGTGGCCTGGACCGTACGGTCCTCCGCATCGGAAACACTTCCCCTCCTCCCTGCGCTCGACGTACTCTGCGTACGGTAAATCCCGTACGTTCCTGCCTTGCACGTTAGAGAACGTACGCTCATCCCCCCTCCTGGGGCCTCCTTCGGCGTTCGTTCGGTTCTGGTTGTTGCGGCTAGGGTCCACCCTTACCACTGAACCGCTCGTCTTTCCCCACGACTGCCCTTTGTTGCTGATTCCTCCACTCACCCGCGTTCCTGCTTGGAACGCCTCTACGTCCCTGGCTAGTCTCATGACATCCATAAAGTCCTTTGGGTCTAGCAACCTGAGTTGGTTACGTATCCCCTCTTGTAGGCCGGCCATGAAATACCCCATTAATTGTGCCTCGGGTATTTGTTCTGCTTGACTCACCAACACCTCGAATTCCTGGATGTAGTCTCCCACGGAACCCGACTGTCTACATGCTGCCAGTCTCTCAAAGACCGTTCCTTGATTTCGGCCTCCAAACCGAACCACTAATGCCTCCTTTAACCCGGCCCATGACCGGTTTCTGGCTTTCTCCCTCCAAAACCTGAACCAGTGTCCTGCTATTCCCTCCATGCTGATGTACGCCAGTCGCAACTTCTCGTCCTCGGGCACCCCTTGGAGTTCGAAGAATTTGTCCGCCCTATAAATCCAGTTCATAGGTTCGCTGCCTTCGAACACGGGCAATTCAACCTTCTTCCTCCAATAAGGTTGCTCTTCTCGGTGTCCCCCTCCTGAGCCTCCTCCAGCTCTCTCATCCTCGTCATTCCTTCTTCCATTTACTGACCCCTGGCTACTATCCAGGCGTCCCTCCTCCCGTCGACCTCGCTCGCCTAGTATCCTTACTAGTTCCTGGACTGCCGATTCCAGCCCGCCCATGGAAATTTCTAGGGTCTCTATCCTCCCGTCCATAGCAGTCATTTTCCCCTCCATTACGCTCTCCTCCCTTCAATATGATCCGGCAGGTCGGACCAATTGTTACGTGCCTGACCACGTAACTTGCCTTCACACCGTGAACGGAACAATACCCAAGTGAATAAAATTCCTTTATTATTGAATCTCTGGAAATAACGAACACAACCAATGACTGGGAGCAGGTTCTCCTTCAGTCACACGAGAGCATAACCTCTCTTACAATATTTCATTCATCAAAAAACATATCCTGACCCTAGATGCCTCTCCTAATTAATACTAATTACTCCTTCCAGAAATGGTAAGGAATAATCATAATTGCCAATTTATTATAATTAAACTTAATGGCCTATTTAATATAATTATCTGGAAAGAATAAATCTATCCTTATTAACTCTATTTATTACTGCCTTAATTATAGTAATAATCTGCCTATCCTTCCGTTTGCCATCTATTTAGGACGTTCGTCTCCTCGCCCATCGTAGGGACGCTCGTCCTCACGATATTGTTAGGACGTTCGTCCATGTTCTGCTCGTCCTCGCTCGTCCTCGCCACTTGCTCCGAACGTTCGTCCATGTTAGGACGTTCGTCCATGTTCTGCTCGTCCTCGCTCGTCCTCGCCACTTGCTCCGAACGTTCGTCCTCGCCCATCATCTTCCTCCTGTATTTCTTTCTCTCATACACTCGCCAGGTCCTAACATTTAGCCTGGTCTTTTTTCTAAGAATCATGAATTGTATATTTCCAGTCTTATAATTTGGGATTATGCCTAAATCAACCATACAAAATCTACTTCTAAGGTGAAGGTTGTCCCTACTTATACATTATATTTTGGTCATATTTTAGACAATGTGTGATCTTCAAATGTGAAGTTTATATGACTTGACATCTGCTAGTGGTCCAATGATAAGAACTCAATTGTGCGAGGGTCAATAGGTCCAACAACTAAAGTTAGTGTTGACTCTAATACTATTTTTATAATTTGAGTTTTGATCTACCTTAATCATACAAAACTAGTTTCTAAGGTGACAATCATCTACAACTTATATATTTTGACCAGATCTTTAGATGTTGTGAGATATCCAACTAATATAACTTTATGTGCATAGCAAAGGCATACCTGTGGGATCTATTTGGCTGAGTTTTTCATTGTAGAAAAACAGTATTTCATCCCTCTTTATATATTTACAGGCATGAATTTTGGCTGCTTGATACTGCAAGTATCATTCACACCCTCATCATAGTCTCTAATTCCTTTTTGTTTATATTTGTTTAGGGTGAGAGTATCTTGGCAGATTCTGGCACTGAACAACTGGAATTCATTGTTCTATCTCAAAGGACTGGAGACCCAAAGTATCAGCAGAAGGTTTTTAACTTTCATTCTATATGTTCTACTTTTTAAGGGACTAGATTAGAGTGATGGTTTACATTTATGTTGGTTGAAAACAGATATAGTTACGGGCAGGCATTGCATTGGTGGTAAACTTTAGTGTTAAAATGTGCTAAATTGATGCCACACTGTTTGTAGCACTACTACTAGACTTGTACTTAGTTGGAGCTATTTTAGCTAAGGGCAGTTACTGTTTATGCCAGTATGCCTTTCATTTGTATATTGCATGTACAAGCCATTTTTCTAGCAGTGCACTGATTGGTTTGCACCATGCTTTTTCAGGTGGAAAACGTAATTATCCAGCTAAATAAAACATTTCCTGGCGATGGATTACTTCCCATCTACATTAATCCTCATAGTGGGGCAGCAGGCTACTCTCCTATCACATTTGGGGCCATGGGTGATAGGTATTAATACAATTTTTAGCATCTATATTTTGTCGATATGATCATAACAAACTTCTGAATTTATTAATATGATCTGGATTTTGTTGAAATTTAATAATTTTATCTGTATTTTTTAATTTGGTCTATTGGTGATTGGCACAATATTGTTGCAGTTTTTATGAGTACTTGCTCAAAGTTTGGATACAAGGGAATAAGACATCGGTCGTAAAACATTATAGGTGAGAATAATGCATGAAGATATGTTAATTGATGAATTCCTAATTGAATCCATGTCATTTTAATAGACAATATTAGCTAAAATATAATTTGATTTCCTTGGACTGATGAGATAATTTCTATGTTAATCTTTAGAATTTAATGGCCAAATCATTTCAATTTTTCTTTCGCATAAATATTGATTAAGTGTAAGTATTCTTTAACTCATTTTTTTGTCCATTTCTTCCGGGAATTATGAAAGCAGAGATATGTGGGAGAAATCAATGAAAGGTCTGTTAAGTTTGATTCGGAGATCAACACCATCTTCTTTTGCTTATATATGTGAGAAGAATGGAGGATCTCTCACAGACAAAGTATGATATCACACTTACAGTACTTACCGTATGATGATCTGGTTTTGGTATAATTTCTCATTCAACTGAGTACCTGCAGATGGATGAACTAGCATGCTTTGCTCCAGGGATGATTGCATTGGGATCATTTGGTTATAGTGCTGCTGAGGATTCACAGAAGTTTCTGTCACTTGCAGAAGAGGTATATTTTGATAGCCTATTTAATTTAATAAACCGTTATGTACTTGTTCTGTTGACTGACAGAGTTTTGGTCTTGATCCGTCAATTTACAGTCTTCACACCTATACAAGCTTAATTTTTTTCTGCTTAGGATTTTCTAAGCAGATATGAAAACAGCTGTCTGGAATCAAATCATGAAGTTATAATTTTCATTTATATATTATGATCTCGGGCAAATTAGCATGCATTTTCAAATCCTATTTTAAAGTGTTGAAAGGGTTGGATGTTTCTATCTATGTTTACTGTTAAATATGATGAAAAACTATATTTAGGATCAATCTCCCTTGTGTGTCTTTGCATACACATAGGGTAATGTATTTATAATAATAAGAATGTGGGCTAAGCCCAAATACAAATGAATATGTAAAAATAAAATATAATGAGCATAAGGACTATATTTCCTTAATAAACATATAGGTACTATGTTTCCCTAATTAACATAAACACACAATATCTAACACTCCCCCTCAAGCTGGAGCGTATAAATCATATGTTCCAAGCTTGTCACAAAGATAGTCAATTCTAGGTCCTCGCAAGGACTTAGTGAATATGTCTGCCAACTGGTTGCTTGAGTTAACGAACTCAGTCTTGATATCTCCGGATATGATTTTTTCTCTAATAAAATGGCAATCAACTTCAATGTGCTTGGTTCTCTCATGGAAGACAGGGTTAGAGCTAATATGAAGAGCAGCTTGATTATCACATATAAGTGTCATGTGAGTGACATCTCCAAATTTCAGTTCACTAAGTAATTGTTTAAGCCACACAAGCTCACAAGTAGCTGATGCCATAGCTCTATATTCTGCTTCTGCGCTGGACCTAGCCACAACACTTTGCTTCTTACTTTTCCAAGATATCAGGTTGCCACCAATAGAGACACAATATCCAGAAGTAGACCTCCTATCAGAAGGGGAACCAGCCCAATCAGCATCTGAATAGCAAACGATTTTTGTATCGTTGTTAGGACCATATAGCAAACCTTTTCCAGGTGATCCTTTAATATACTTCAGTATGCGAACAACTGCATCCCAATGGTCTTCACATGGGGAGTTAAGGAATTGACTCACCACACTTACTGCGAAGGAAATGTCAGGACGCGTAACAGTAAGATAGTTTAATTTACCAACTAATCTTCTGTAACGTTCAGGATCTGAGAAAGGCTCCCCCTGATTTGGTAGAAGCTTGATGTTAGGATCCATAGGTGTCTCAACAGACTTACAGTTCATTAACCCTGTTTCCTCCAAGATATCTAACGCATACTTCCTCTGAGATATGACAATACCATCATTGGATTGTGCTACTTCAATACCCAAAAAGTATCGGAGTTTGCCAAGATCTTTGGTTTGAAAATGGTGACAAAGGTGTTGTTTCATCTGAGAGATGCCAAGATAGTCGCTTCCTGTGAGAACAATGTCATCAACATACACTATTAAGTAGATACATCCAGCACTTGAGTGGCGATAGAACACTGAATGATCCGCTTCACTGCTAGACATACCAAATTGTTGAACAACACAGCTGAACTTACCAAACCAGGCCCGAGGAGACTGTTTTAGGCCATATAAGGATTTGCGAAGACGACATACCAATCCAGATGACTTCCCCTGAGCAACAAAGCCGGGCGGTTGCTCCATATAAATTTCTTCATGCAAATCACCATTAAGGAAAGCGTTTTTTACATCAAGTTGGTAAAGAGGCCATTGTCGAAGAGCGGCCATGGCAATGAATAGGCGAACAGAGGTCATTTTCGCCACTGGAGAAAAAGTATCACCATAATCCAAACCAAAAATCTGTGTGTATCCTTTGGCAACCAGTCGAGCCTTCAAACGATCAATTGTACCATCAGGGCCAACTTTGATAGCATAAACCCACCTGCAACCAACAACAGACTTTCCAGATGGTAATTGGACAAGCTCCCAAGTTCCACTTTTCTGTAAAGCACTTAATTCATCCAGCATGGCTTGACGCCAACCAGGATGAGTTAAGGCATCACCCACAGACTTGGGAATGGACACAGAAGAGATGGAGGAGAGACATGTGTAAAAAGATGGAGATAACCTGTGGTAACTAAGAACAGTATAATGGGGGGAAGGGTTACGAGTAGAGCGTATACCTTTACGGAGGGCAATAGGCAGGTCAGACTCATTTGCAGGAGCCGGAGGAGACACAGGAGGCGGCACAGGAAGTGAGTCATGAGGGAGACGAGGGCGGCGACTATAAACCTGAAGGGGTGGAGTTGAAGGACGATCCTGAGAGGCTAAAGGAGGAGAAAGATCACAGACAATAGGAATATCAACAGTAATAGGTGGAGGTACAGAACTAGAAGATAGAGGTGAAAAATAAAACGAAGATTCATCAAAAGTGACGTCAGCAGAGATAAAATGGCGATTGAGGGAAGGGGAAAAACACTTATAGCCCTTTTGTGACCGTGGAAATCCTAAGAAGACACATTTGTGAGATCTAGGAGATAACTTATCAAGACCAGGACTAAAATCATGAACAAAACATGTAGACCCAAAAACTCTAAGAGGTAATGGATGTAAAGGGTCTTGAGGAAATAAGACAGAATGAGGGATTTTGTTATCTAGGACAGAAGATGGCATGCGGTTTATGAGATAACATGCAGTGAGAACTGCATCACCCCAAAAACGCGAGGGTACTTGGCCATGGATGAGAAGAGTACGAGTTGTTTCAATAAGGTGTCTATTCTTGCGCTCAGCCACCCCATTTTGTTGAGGAGTATAAGCACATGAGGTCTGGTGAAGAATGCCATGAGAAGCCATAAAATGTTTAAACTGTTGAGAAAGGTATTCACGGCCATTATCACTACGTAAAATTCGAATAGAAACCCCAAACTGTGTTTTTATTTCATTGAAAAAAGATTGGAAAATAGAAAACAACTCAGAACGATTCTTCATTAAAAACAACCAAGTACATCTGGAATAGTCATCAATAAAGGTAACAAAATACTGAAATCCTAAAGTGGACTTAACACGACTAGGTCCCCAAATATCAGAATGAACTAATGAAAAAGGGGATGACGCTCTTTGTGAAACACTACAAGGAAAGGAACTACGAGTATGCTTTCCTAACTGACAAGACTCACATGACAAACTTGATAACTTCGACAAACTCGGAACAAGTTGCTGCAATTTGGCAAGACTGGGATGACCTAATTGAGCATGAAGAAGGGATGGTGACTCCATGATTACGCCAGCATGTGGAGAAGGGCGGAGAAGATATAGGCCATGAGACTCACATCCTGTGCCAATCATGTGTTTCGAACTCCGGTCCTGCAAACAAACAGAATCTTTGGTAAATGAAATATATGTTTCCCTAATTAACATAAACACACAATATCTAACATTTACTCTTAGGAAATCTGTTTTGCCTTTCTCTATGCAAGGAGTTTATCATTGGTTTGAAACAGAAAATTTGTTGAGCTATAACTAAGAATTTTGTTGTCATTCATATAATTATAGAATGTGAGTGGAAGTAGTGGCTGTGTGTGATGTTTTAATATGAGATGACCTGTATGGAATCACACGAGGCATTACTTCTTCAGTGCATGTGGATATTTTATTGTGCAGTGGTATCGATGGTATGAAGTAATCACTGACGATATGTACCTTTCTCTGCAGCTTGCTTGGACATGTTATAACTTCTACCAATCAACTCCAACGAAATTGGCTGGAGAGAATTATTTCTTTCATTCTGGGCAGGTTAGTTATTAGCTTATTTGTGCCATGAAATTTGATGTGTGTGATCTGAAATTTATTTTTGAATTTAAAGGACATGAGTGTGGGCACATCATGGAACATACTGAGGCCAGAGACAGTTGAGTCCCTCTTTTACCTTTGGCGTCTAACTGGCAACAAAACATACCAAGAATGGGGTTGGAATATATTTCAAGCTTTTGAGAAGAACTCCCGCATAGAGTCAGGCTATGTTGGACTGAAGGATGTAAGCGCACCTCTATTTGACATCTAATAATGTGTTTCTGTATTCAATACGTCCTATCAAAACTTTGAATTCTTTGGTCTGGCTCATCAGTGAAAGCATTTATTGAACTAGGCACTTTGATAGATGAGATAGAGACATTCTATGTGTTTTTCTCAATGAATGCTTAACTTATTTTCATAGGCAATAGGTGTTGGAAATTATGCTTTTCGGTTTTTGCAGTTATAGTGTTCTGTTTGGAGAAATCTCTCCATAAACACTTCAAATAGAGAAAATTAGGGAGGAAAGAAAATGAAAAGATTTTCTCTATAAACTAAAATTAACTGATACATAAGTTAGAAAACAATAATTTAGAAATTTTTCATGACAAGTTTTTCAAATTATGCATAAACTAAAAATAAAAAACAAACTTTAGCTTATGAACAAACTCATTTAATTTTTTCTTCTAAAGGACTGTTTAGATAATTTCTAAGACAAAAAAATAAGTAGAAAAAAAAAAGAAATGAGTGTCCAGAAGTTAAAATTAGTTTATGCATAAGCTAATTTGTAGAAGTTTTCTCTTTTTGACTTCCCTGAATTTTTAATTTTTAACTTGTACATAAGTTAATTATAACTTATAAAGAATTTTATTTATTTATTTATTCTTATCTTTCTGTCCTAGTAGAATTGTTGGCATGGGTCATTGCTTCTTACTCTAATGATTTCTGCCAATTTTCTTTCTTGCTTCCTTTGATGTTTGTCTATAATGCTTGACAACCATTTAATATCGCTGGCAACTATTTTGCTTACTCATTTGGCATAACTTGTTCAAATTTCTCAGGTTAATAGTGGGGTCAAAGACAACATGATGCAAAGCTTCTTTCTTGCAGAGACCCTGAAGTATTTTTATCTTCTCTTCTCGCCTTCTTCAGTCATCCCATTAGATGAATGGGTATTCAACACAGAAGCCCATCCTCTGAGGATTGTGACCAGAAATGAAGGGGGACTAGATAAGAATTTAAATGAGAAGCAAAAACCTTTTTCTAGAATAGGTGGCAGGAAAGAAGGTCGATCAGGTTAGATATCCATTCTTCTCTAATCATTGCTGATTGAACCCCTTTTACCAAAACTGTAGAACAGCAGTTTGTTCTATTATGGTGGCTTGTAAGATGTCAGAATTTTCTCATTGGGAGGAGGTTGAGGCCGGGAGGGGTAATAAGGGTTCATTCAGCCACAAAATACCATCTAATATAGGAAATAGTTCTTCATTGATGTTCTTAAAATGGGTTTATTCAAGGTGAAACTGAACTGTGATTGATGAATGACCCTTCTGAAATTCACTGCTAGGAGCTTGTTGCCCTGTATTTTTTATTATATTTTTCTGGAACCAAATTTTCAGGGTTCTGTTGAGGCAATATATCTACGAAATACAAGATAATCCTTGCATGTTTACCTTTTTCATTATTTTGTTGTCTATGGACATGGTTAATATCATCACTTTGATATCTGACCATTAATATTAATATTTGGAAGAATTAACCATACAGTTATTTCTTGAGGATCACTTTTGCCAAGAAAATTAAATATAGGAACAAAATCTACTGCAACTGTCAAAAAAATACATTTATCTGTATAAAAAGAAAAGTAAATGATACTTTTGAATAGCTTGAATCTACTTTACTTTCAGAATTATATTCCACTCCCTCCTAAGTAATTCTCAGTTCCTTTTAATCTGTTTCTGAAGAGTTTTAGGTGAAGTTTAAAGAATTTAATATGTTTTTATTACATTAAAGTAGTTGCGGACTTTGTTATTTTATTTATTTTGCTTCTACTCCATAGTAAATGCATAATACAATTAATTAAGAATTAGATTCAAATTTTAGACATATCCGAAAACAACTGAATAAAAAAAAGAGAAGTACCATGATTTTAAATGTTTTACATACAAACTGGTTTATTGTCTCACTCTACTGTCTGTTCTTATTTGCTTTGTCAAATATTAGTTTTAAGTTTATATTATAGATTTTGGAATATTAAAAAATTAAATTATTTTGAGATTTCATTTTCCTTAAGTGTAGAAAATGGAAATGCAAGGAGATATATACCCATGATTTAAAACGAGTTTAGCTTATGAGGCGTTTTAATTTAAATCTAAGTCGAACGTAATTTTACTTTAATTTGGTTACTTTCGAGAAGAATAATTTAAGATTTTGAGTGAAGTTTTTAAGTGAATAGTCCAATGTTTAAAAATTGAGCTTAACCAAAGCGTGAAAACTTATAAGGAAATTACATGTGTATATATACTTTTGGAGCATGCTACTTAAAATTTCAAAATAATTTTACAGTGTTTGTATAAGGAACTTTAAAAGGATAATTAAATTTTTAGAAGATTTTAAATGTTTTATATAAAATATATTGATTGGATAAAATTTTTAAAAAAATAAAATTCTAAAATTTCATTAGTTATGGGATTACTTTAAATAGTTTCAAAGTTTACCTAAATAATAAAAATTTAAAATTTGTCTTATTTTTTAATTCATGTTCTTTTTTTCCAATTTTTTTTTCTGAACTCGGTTTTGGTCGGAGTGTTATTGTTTTTATTATAATTAAGACATTGTCAAAATGACTATTATTTTCAATTGATTTGGATTACGGATTTTTTAATTGGTGATAATAAAAGTTATCTTGTGATTTAAATTGTTATAATTTTTTTAATCATTTTTATAAATCATTATTATTTTTTTTTGTTATTAGTTAGTGTTTTCACTGTTAATATTGCAGATTTTTTTTTTGTAGAATTTGTTTTTTCAATTCACTGTTATTAATTTTTCCAATGTATGTAGTCATTTTTTAAAAGTTTTAATTAGTAACTTAATATCTATATTTAATTATATAATTCATTTTAATTTTTAGGGTTAAATATGTTTTTAGTCCCTATATTTTGGGGTGATTTTGGGTTTAATCTCTCTTTTAAACTAAGGTACAATTTAGTCCTCCAACTTTAAAAAGTTTTGGTTTTAGTCTTTTTTACCAAATTTTTTTAAATTGATTTACTACACTTTCAGAAAAATTAAAATTAATTAATATTGAGTATACGAAACTGTCACGTCAAAAGAAAAGGTTAAAGTTAGAAAAAAATATTCGTTTAAAATTTTTACATTTATCTTGATACTGTTCTTTTTTACTTTTTTATTTTTTATTTTCTTAAAAAAATATAAAAATTTATATTTTTATAACTATTTTATGATGAGACGTACTAAAATAGTAATTGTAAATAACTAAATTAAGTATAGAAAATTACATTGTTTTTAAATTCTCATAAGCAGTACATTTTCAAAACCTTTCCCAAAAAAAGTTGTTAAGAAGAAAAGAGTGATTTGGGTATGATGGTGTGTGCGTTTGAGAGTTGCAGCAGTAGTTGATGACAGAGAGAAGAAGAGGCGCATTAGCATTTTTGTTCCTTCTTCTTCTCCTTCACTTCTCATTCACACGCAACGACACTGGATAATCAATACACTAGCTTAAAGCCCTAGTTTCGTTTCATTTTCATAACTCAGTTTTTAAATTCGATCATCGTTTACCTCCACTGCGCTGGGTTCTATCAATAATTGTGAATTAATGCGAACATCCTACAATCTCCTTCGCTCCCGCTTCCGCCGCTGCCACTATCACGCCGCCGCCTACCGTTCCCTCTCCGTCGTATTCGTGAAACCGGACCACCATCCGCCGCCTGTCGTTCCCTCATTTCCGCATCCTTCGAAACCAAAACAGTTTGTTCTTCTCGCCTTCAATGATCACCGCTTCCCCTGTCATCGCAGTATGTCTGCTTCTATTGTCATTGTACTTTTCATAGTTTCATTATCTTATCTTATATGGATTATTTCGTTCGTTCACTTTTCTCTGCTTTTCTAGGTTTCTTCACCAGAGCTAAGCCTGCTCAGAACATCGAATTCAACGACCGGCACAGGTTCCTTTGATTTGTTTAATTATTTTTAATTTAATTTAGTTTGTCACGATAATGTTTCCCTAATTTGGCTGCGCTTGATTCTGTTCGTTGTGTTACTGTAGTCAGCGAGCTGTTAAAACTGCATTGTGGTGTAACTTTCTTGTTTTTTCACTCAAGTTTGGAGTATGGTTAGTTTCCTCTAGTCATGTTATGTTAGCTGAAGTCGTCCACTCAGTTGCCGATTTTGCAAACCAGGTATATTTTATGTTATAAACTTAATTTTTGCTTATTTGTCTATGGATGATTATGAGTAAAACTTGTTCAATTTTATTTTCTTTGTATTGGAGTGTGTAATGCTTAAAAGAACGACAATCTGATGTGTTCTTAATAACTTTTTTTGTAGGCGCTACTTGCTTATGGTCTAAGTAGCTCAAGACGTGCACCAGATGCTATGCATCCGTGAGTTATATACTGTTGATTATATTTGTCGCGAGTGGCTCCTAATTTGTTGTTTTGTACTCAATATGGAGATTATTTCTGATATTGAGTATGCATTGCCTTCACTTGCTCTATGATTCAGGAACTATTGTGCATGTAATTGATGAAGTATATTGGTTAGCAGTTGAATATGGTTTCTGTGAACAGTCCTTCAATCACTAATTGTGCAAAATTTAACTAGACTCAAAATATAATAGTTTACTGTGCCATTCATTTGTATTTCATGGGCATGGATTTGGAATTTTATCGGTGTGTTAATTTTTGCCTCCTCTATTCCTGTAGTTATGGCTATTCCAAGGAAAGATTTGTTTGGTCCTTGATATCTGCTGTCGGGATATTTTGTCTTGGTTCCGGGGCTACAGTTGTTAATGGAGTTCAGAACTTGTGGATTGCACAGGTATTTAGCCAAATTGGATATTTGAAATAAAAAATTCAACTTTCATTATACGTATTTGTCAGTTTGCTTGTTTTATTCTTCTGTGAAATTCCAAATTTTTTATTTCAAATTGGATATTTGAAATAAAAAATTCAACTTTCATTATACGTATTTGTCAGTTTGCTTGTTTTATTCTTCTGTGAATTCTCTCTTATTTAAGTTATTGACTTTTGTGGATTTTCTTTTTCAGCCCCCTGAGAATATGCATTATGCAGCTTTGGTTATATGTGGTTCATTTTTCATTGAAGGTACTGCTGTCTGCAATTCAATCTGGGTGAAGTCTATTCTCCTTTGTCTATTTCAGTCCTTTCCTTTTTCAATGGGAATTTTCTGTTAGGTGCTTCTCTTGTTGTTGCCATTCAAGCTGTTAAGAAAGGTGCAGCCTCAGAGGGAATGAAATTAAGAGACTATATTTGGCGTGGCCATGATCCTACATCTGTAGCTGTGATGACAGAGGTGATAACTTGTTGCACTTACTCATATTTAGTTCCCAAGCATGTTCAGGGGTATTTGGTTTAAACAAGAATGGCTGATGGATCCTGTTTTACGGGAAGCAGGGGCTCACTTTTAGAATTAAGATTTCTGGATAGTTTCCATTATTTTTTTCTTTACATATTTGGCTGCATTTGTTCTCAGAAACAGCTATTTTGAAACTTGGTATATTTTGGTAGTTATTTATTAAATGGGACATCAACTTTTATTCAACCCAAGGGCCATGTTAAAGAGTATGTATCTTTGTTGTCTTTTTGCATCAGAAAAAGAAGCTGGGAGGAGCGACTTAAATCTTGTATTCCTGAAAGGAGTTGCATATTTCTCTCTTTAATGGACTCTGGAATATGAATTTATGTTTATATTTAGTTTTTAAACCCCTCTATCAAGAAATTGAAATTTTGTCTGGTTTTTAATTCTCGTATATGGTGGCAACATATGCAGGATGGTGCAGCGGTAACTGGTCTTTTAATTGCTGGGGCATCATTGATTGCAGTTAATGTTACTGGAAATGCCATTTATGATCCCATAGGTTCCATTGTAGTTGGCAACTTACTTGGAATGGTAAAAAGGGCTCAGAAGTCAGCAAAAATACCCCAGGCATTTGGAGTGGTATCTGTTTTATTTTAATTCCATGCTGAATTAACCATGCAGGTAGCCATATTTCTTATCCAGAGAAATCGACATGCTTTGATTGGTAGAGCTATGGATGACCATGATATGGAGAAAGTACTTCATTTCTTGAAAAATGACCCGGTATAAGCTTTTTGCTAGTTTATATTGGAATCACATAATAATTTTATATCATTCATTTCACTAAGTTAACTTTTGTGCTTCAGGTTGTGGATTCCCTCTATGATTGCAAAAGTGAAGTTATTGGACCTGGTTTCTTCAGATTTAAAGCAGAAATAGGTTACCTTTCTCAACTTTGTTGCTATTTTTTATGTGGTTTAGGTTGTGGTTCTTGCATAAAAAAATAGTTGAGATATAATTCTAAAATTCCTATGTTTAAAATATGGCCCATTTGTTTGTGTTTTTTTGTAAAATGCAAAAGGCACTTTTTTAATTGAATGATATGTTAAAATAATTTATTATATTTATTTAACTTTTCAAAGAAAATTTACCGGGCATGGTCCGACTCAACAGCTATTGACATGAAGACTATGTTTGGGTTGATGGAAAGGAGGTAGATGAAATATAGTGGCATTATGTTCCTTTGTTTGGGTTGGTAAAATGACATTGGAATACAATAGAAATTAGTGTGGACTTTATCCCAATGTTTACCTTTTTTTTTCTTCTTAATTTGGGAGGAATGAGATGCAATGGAAATTTTGTTTCATTCCATCGTAAGATATCAGAAGTCCCAACAATGCAATGGATTTTTCATTCCATTATGTTCTATTCTACTCCATTTCATCTCAACTCTCTGTATCAATGTTTACCGGGCATTATTTTTCGTTGCAATTTTCTGGTTATTTGAATCATATGTTTATCATTCTCGGGTTCAATGTATATATCCTGCTATTTATGTGCTCTCGATGTTTCTATTGTTGCTATCAATTTGAATTAGTGCTAAGAAGTCAAAACTGCAGGATAAGATTACACTTTGATGGGGAAAAAAGCTTTTATGGTATAGCTTTTTCGAAAGCTACTCTTTATAATTTATGACAAAGGCATTAAAACCGCCCAGAGGATTTTTTTTCTTTACTTCCAAAACAAATTTAATTAAGTGTTTATCAATTTATGATTAAAATTTTTTTTATTACTTTTTAAATTAATAGCACAAACAAACAGACTTGAAATTGGATTTCTATATAATGAATTCAAATATCATAAGCATGCCAATTCAGTTAATAATAATAATTAAGAATGATGATGTTAAATCTGATCATTCGTGTTAAAACAGATTTTAATGGAGAGATGGTGGTGCAAAATTATCTTAAACGGACTGGACGTGGAGAGTGGGCAAGACAGGTAGATATGCTTTTATAATGATCATATAAAACCTCTGAGAATATACTATGTTCTGCTGCTTTTTATTACATGCTAGAAAAAGAGGAATGCGTTTGCTCGTAGCCTACATGGAAAGAAAACTATCCTAGGGCATTAGTTCACATTTAAAGCAATTATGTATTCTGGATCTTTGGGCATGACTAGTTAGGTTACCTCCCCCTTTCAGCTTTCTGAATCTTTCAACAATAGTTCTATCGTGCGGCTTCCCTGTCGTTGTGTGGTTTGTAATCTTTAGATATGTAAGTTTCATAACAGCCAAGTTTATTGACAGTTTCGTGAAGCTACAAAGATGAAGGATGACACTGCCCTGATGAATATTATGTCAAATTATGGTAAGCACCAGTAAACCTGATTTATAGTCTTACAAATAAGTAATTGCATGCTTACAGTTGTAAGATGTGACAGGTGAGGAAGTAGTTACAGCTTTAGGAAGTGAAGTAGATAGGTTAGAGAAGGAGATCCAGAACCTTGTGCCTGGTATTCGGCATGTTGATATCGAGGCCCACAATCCTCCAACAGAGATTCAATAAGTTCGACACCCTATTCTTATTCATCTATATCATCAAAGCATTTATGAAAAATTGATTTGGCTCTATCAAGTCTCATTAGTTCGGAAGGACGTTCGAAGCTGAGTTACATGCCTCAAGTTGGACAACTCTTGATAATTAGTGCACAAATACTCATGTTTTCCTCTTCGCCGAAAGGTGACATCTGAGCAACCTCTAGTGTGAAAAACCATAAGGCATGTAATATATATGAAACAATGCTATGTTCAATGAGTAAGTAGAAACGGCAACTTTTTTGTGTTCCGCAGTTCCTGTCACTCGCAGCAAGTATCATAGCTCATAGTAAAAAGTAATTGAGGTATGTTATTAACGCATTCTTTAATAGATTGTTTTTGACCCTATATTATTAGTTGAAATTTAGTCTGTTTTACAAAATCATAATCATATATGCCACTGTTTAATCAATTAGTGGTATATGGTGAGTCTTTAGTTAATTAAGAATCTAGAAAGAAAGATGGTGGACAAAGTTGCTTGCATGAAATTTCATTTGAAGGTTAGCATAGCCTTTGCCTTAGACAGACAACCATGAGTTTTTCGAGGTATTGTGATGATCGTTCTCGCAGCTTGACACTTGGCAGGCCTGGTAAGAGTAGTTTAGTATGAAATTAGTATTTTGCTTGCTTAGGATAAATATAAAATAATAGAATACAAGTGTCGTCCCGATAGCACATGTTCAGGTCCAAACTGAACGGACTTTGATGTATCTTTTGGTTATGAGAAATTATTACGCAGTTCACGACCATTATCGATTTGTGGTCTCAATCAATCACCTAATGAGCATGGAATGTTTCTAAATACTAGCATAACTTCATAAATTAACACACTAGAAACCTAGAGATTTTTTTGGTTAAACTGTTGACACTTTATAGCGTGATTGACAAAACTAAACTATAAGATAACTAGAAGTTGAAAATTGACATGTTAGTTCAAGTAAGATTTGCTTATATAAAATGACAAGACTCAATTATTACGAGACGGACACGATAACAATGAAATAAGTTTCTGAATAAGTCTTACTTTAGCTCTTAAAAGGCACTTACTATCTTCACGAAAATAATGTTCCTAAAACCGTAGGAGGTACACATAATTTTAGAATGAATAAAACAGAATTTGCAAATTTGGACAATAAAGCTATTCTGTTAGTCAGATCAGACAGCCATTCTTTATAAACAAGTCACAGGAACACTAACAAATAAACCCAACTCGACTTGTTCACATCATCACTCTCTGCATTGAGCCTGAATGAGAAGTTCTAACAACTCATAATTGCTCGTAACGTACTGTAGCAAAATCGCAGTTTACAACTTTCATTTTTCTTCTATTAACTGTCAAAGCATGCTCGGGCACTTTCATTGATTTTGTTTTTTTCTAGATTGCACTTGTTTTTATACACTGTTATAATCACCGTAGTCATTTTTTGTTGGGCTCAGATTGTAGATATTCTAGGATTCCAAAAATATTTGAACAAGGTTTTATCAATAATTGTTAGTCATCATATTAGGATACCAAGATGCTTAATGTGATACTGATTTTGATGTCTTCATCGCTTAGGCATCATAACAAAACTTAACATGATAAAAAAGAAAGTCTTCAAAATATCAATCACTACCATCAACACTAACTACAACATATCAACATATTATTAGTAAGCAATTTACTACAAAGTCTAAATGAAAGTAGCCAGATTACTTTCACCTCTTAGGTATCACACCATGGGCAAAATTTAAGGAACAACTAGTTCTTATTTGACCCAAACACCAGGCAATGATAAAACTAAAATCCTTGCGCCATTATTAATTTAATTAAAATTTCCAACAGCTGTAAATAAAATAAGAAAAACTACTCCCTAGAAGTTGTCATTCAAAACTTCACGTTACATAATAACCGATTAAAAATCATTTCAAATTACAGTAAATAACGCAAATAAGAGAATACAAAGTAAAAACTAAGAGGTCCAGAAAATAAAATACCGTCAAAAAGAACTAAGCATCATCGAGTTACGTATATTAAAAATTAACGTTGAGTTACGTATATTAAAAATTAACGTTGAGTTACGAGTATTAAAAATTAACGTTGAGTTACGAGTATACACTACTAAATATTCAGAATCTTAGTACCTCAAATTCAAACTCGTTCTTGCATAGATATCGCAGAACAGAAATCTCTAGTGAGCATGTGCATATATGAATAGAAATATTTTAAATTAAAAATAACAAGCATACTTATAAAACGAAAAACATTCAAACTTATAAAAAGATTTTCCAAAGTCATAAATGTGCTATTCTCAAAATTTCAGATACGAAAATTGTCTTGATCTAAGCCAACAAGAAAATAGTGATTCAACTAATCAAAAGATTGAACAGTGCCACAGCTCAATTCATTCTCCTGATTAGCTCATTGATGTAATTCTCCCGGTTTCCAGCATCACCTCCCTCAACATAGTGGTTTCTCTTCTTCTTCAAACCACCCAAAGGAGCCTTCAGTTTAAATGGCCACAGGAAATTGTTAGCCTCCTTAAAGTGAGGTCCAACTGTTATGATCTCGTGGATTAGATCCTCAGTTGAAATGATTCCATATTTGCCCAGTGCCTGTCATCAAAACAAGTCAGCAGCAAGAAATTAATTAATTCAAATTAGTTACGACGAAATTGTAAATTAACACACCTGCTCAATGATGGCGTTGTCAGTTAGAGCAGTCCTCCGCTTGTTGAGCTTTCCATACCCTCTCTTGTAAACAAGTTCCTTAACACTCTTAAGATTTGGGTATCTGCAACAAGGGCAGAAGTCTCTTCAGTTGGTACAAAAGCAATCTTAATATTCAAAGTAATAAAATGGTAATCCGCATACCCATAAGTCACATAAGGTTCAACTCTGTGCAGCATGTTCATGGTGGCCTTGTTAACCTTGAGAAATACACCATTGAAGATCTGTTTCACATTAAGCTAAATATCAGTATCACCCAATTTCATTTATAACAATGAGAATGAAGATATGAGGTATAAGTCAAGGAGAACGCTCTATTATGGGTTATGTAAAATTCATGTAGCAACAGGTTTGGATTTAACAAACACAGACAATAATAAAAAACACTTGAGGTCCAACAGTTTATCACAGTTTAAATGACGAGTTTTCTGGCCCTCAAAAGAAAGTCATTTCATCAGAATCCAATATTAAATCAAGCAAAATATCATACAACTACCAAATTCCAATGATCAAATATAAAACCTTTGTTTGGGGAACATAATAAATTTGCAATATTACACAATTTCCATAACTACAACTAATTTCAATTGCTCTAGGTCACTTATTTCTCCAAGAAAACAAAACATAAAACCTCTGCGTTAAAATATCATACGACCAGTATTAAAATTAAGTAAGAAACACAGCAGCAAGGCATGGAAAAGAACAAAACATCAAACATAAATAGATGTAATATGCAACTACAAATACACAAATAATACCTGTCTCAATCGCAACAGCTGCAGGATCTTCCTTGACTTGGGGTCCATCGCATTGATACTGAAAAATGCAATTACATAAATTAGACCAACCTAAACATTCTAAAATATTAGATAAAAAATAAACAAAAAAAATACACACCCACGAATGCGAATGATAAACAAGAGCTTAGCCTCTGGATCCACATAAAATCCACCTTTCAGTTTTGCCTCACGTTTCAACCGAATCAAATCCTTCTCCTGTTAAAAACGACCGCAAAACACAACATGTTCAAAACCAAGGCAGAACAAAAACCAAACCGCAATAAACCAAACAAAATTAGAGCATCAAAATCGAGAGAAGATCGGCTGAGTGTACCTGCTGATCGTACTCCTTTGCGTACTGTTGGGCTCTGTTATAGATGAGTTTGCGGCTCTCGGCTCTCTTTTTTTTCTCAGCTTCGAGCGCTTGCTTCTTTGCCAAAGCCCATTCCTCTTCCCTCTTACGCTTCTTCAGAACGGACTCTGGAACAATTATCTTGGCTTCTTCACCCATTTCTGTCATTTACAAAGCGAAATAGAACATATGAGACTAAAATTTGTAAAACAACTAAGTCATGTATATGGAAGAATCAACAATGGAAGATCAAAAACGGAATGAGAACCAAGGTACCTCAGATTTCGCTCTGTGACTGCGAATTAGGGTTTTCTCCGAGAGGCTGACAACTATGTGAAATGAGAAGAAGTAGGGTTTTGTAGTAGTTCAGTCCTGGGCTTCTCACATGGAAAATGAGTCCACTGTTAGGTCAGGCCCGATATCCTTTAGACACCCCAATAGGCCCAAACATCTGTTTTTTATTTTTGTCTTTCAGGCTCTCTTTTTTTCTTATTGTTTTTTTAATACATGTTCTAAATAGCTAGTTTTCTTATTTTTCAATTCGGTTATTTATTTTAAATTTTGTATTTTCCTAGTTTTAAAATATTCAATTTATTATCTACATTTGTTTACCAATGTCTTTATTATACTAAAAACGTATACTTCTTTATGAACTATTCTTTATATATTTTTAATCAAACAATGTCATCTAGTAAATATAAATAATTTTGTTATTTTATGAAAATATAAATTGATAAACTCCCAACGTCAAAAGAAAAATTATGTTTGAAGAATTAATTTTTATTTTTATTTCTAGCAATCTAAAATGATTTTTATTTGATTCAATCTTTCCTATTTCTATACTAAGTTAAATTTTATTAATAGGCACTACCTAATAGGAATTCTTCATTTTTTTGTCTTTGTCTCCAATTTTATCCTTTGAATAAAAAAAATTTAAATTAAAATATTTATTTTATCAATTTTCCCATCTAATTGACAAGGGACCCTTTCTTTAAATTTTAATCGTTTTTTTATTTGACCATTTTTTAAACTAAATTGCTTTTTAATTAAACAATCACTTACAAAAATAAATAAAAGATAGATTCAATCAAATTATAAAAATTATTTATATCTAATTTTATAGTTATAATAGTAATAACAATAGTAATTTATTATTTTTATTATCATAAAAAAATTGAACTCGCGTGCGTTTTCATTAGTCTGATTATAATAATTTTATTTCCTTTAACAGCAATTTTTTTATTTTCTAAGAGTATATTTAACCATATCTATTAATGCACATATTTCGTTTCCAATTTTATTCACCAAGTATTTTCTTAATTTAAAATAATTATTTATCAGTTTTATTTTTTTCATTGACTTTTTCTTTAAAAAAATTAACTGTTTTTTGTTAAATTTAACTATTATTTGAAACCAAAATAATAATTTTTAATAAAAAAGTAATCTACAAAAAAAAATACAAATAATAAAATTGTAAAGTTTATTTAAACTTATCTATATAATTATAATAATAATTCATATTTTTATTATCATAAAAAAAATAAACCTAGTCACGTGTTTTCACAAATCTATATATAAACAAATTATATCTTCATATGTTAGTTTTTTTAAAAATTCATTTATAATTTAAGAAGTGAATATTTAATATTTAATACAAAACAAAATAAAATAGTGGAATAAAAAAATTAATAAAAAGTTACAATTCAAAAAATAATAATTATATTCCTAAGTTTTAAACGTGGAAGATTTTCTTTCATAATTTTAACACAATAAAAATAAAATAATATATAAACAATATAAAAAAGTAGACTGTAAATTTAATTTAATCTCATAAAATTAGTTTATAAAACTAAATTTACATTTACTTGATTTTATCTCGAAGGACTTCCAAATATATTACCTGAAGATGGATTTAAAAACTCAGTATGCATTTTTAATTCAATAAAATCATAAATTATTCAAGCATTCAATGAATAAAGATTTTAAAAAAAAATAATAATTATCTTTTTTAAAAATAAAAATTATTGTAGCAGAATTGTACTTAAACATGACAATAACATGTTTGGTGCATTAGTGTGTATCCCCACCACCATATGTTAGGAAGTTTCCAAGAAATTTCAGTATTCGCTTATTTCCATACCTCACAAGTCTTTTGTCTATCAGGTCAATTTTCTTATCTTTCTTTTTCATTTTCAATGAAAGCAAAGGAAACACAGCTACTGCATCTTGTCACCTTCTTCACACTTCATAAGCTGATTTAATGGGATCTAAATCTCCTCTGCAGATTTCACATCCATTGTTGAATCTGCTTTCATGCACAACAGTACATATCATCTTCTTTATCCTTCTTTTATACTATTTTGTTTGCTGTTATCGTTTAAGATGTTCTTCAACACATTTTCCTTTACAGCAGAAGAATCATCAGTTTCCCATGCCAAGACAGTGATAATATATACTCAGAAAGTGTATATGAACTCCTTGTCTTGTCCAGATTCATCATCATTCTCACTCATCAGGTAATTAACTGTTATAATTTCAACATGTATATTTATTTTTCCCTTTGGTAGATTCTATATATATGTATTATAAGCTATGTTAGGTCCTAGTTTCTTAAGCCTTCTAAATGTGTGTAGGAATAAGAATACAGTACTCACAATTAGAAGATTAAAGTAGTGAATTGTAGAAAGAGAAAAAAAATAGTAGTTATATAAAAAATAATAGAATTATGACTTAGTATTCTTTGATTTAACTTTAAATTAAAAGTTTAGATTAGTTAACAATAATTGCTATATTGAATTTTTCTCTTAAGAAAATAACATCTCATTAATGTGAGACATGAAATGTGTGTGTCATTAATATTATATATATATATATATATAAAGTTTGTCTCTAAAAGTTGAGTATAATCCACATTGAAACAAGTGAAGAATCACATTAAATTTTTGAACATTTAGGTATATAAGAAGGAAAAATGGAAGATTTAAGTGTGTGTTTGTTTCTAAAGAAGAATTAAGATAATTTAAGAAGTGAATAAAGATTATTTAGATTATGAAAAATATGATAATAAATGAAAGGATTTAAGAGGAAGGTTTATAAGTTTTTAAATAGGAAGAGCTTGATAGATTAAAAAAAAAATTATTAAAATTAGACTGTTTTACTTTTTTTTAGTCTCCACTAATGTAATATAGGGCTACTATAAGGCCACCAGGGATCAATATGCAGTGAATTTAAATATTTAAATTTTAAAGTATAGAGTTAAAGTCTTGTATTTATTTACTAATTATTAACTACTAATGCAAGGTGGAGATAGTAAAAAAAATATTGAAATGAAAAAGAAAAGAATTGAAACTAAAAATCTTTTTAAAGAGAAAAAAAATGAAGTGAAATAAAAGATCAATAAATTAGAAATTTAAAATACCTAAAACAGAAACAAAATCTAAAACTAAACTAGTATGATTGACTTAAGCTAATAGCAAAAAGAAGCAAAACTTTATTTAAAATGAAACATTCAAAATAACAAGAGATCACTTCCTAAACTAAAACCAACCTACAAATCATTCACACACATGTATAAGAATTAAAGAATAGAGCTAAAGACATACACAAAATTCACAATCATAGACAAAAACAAATTGATTTCGATGAAAGAGTCACAATTCCACTTCAGGAAGACATCCTGTAAAGATTTAAACTCACCTTGGAACAATTAACAACCTAAATCATGATTGAATCAAGAGAAAACATTTAAATTGCATCAATATGAAGTAAAGACAGAATCACAATGTAATCAGAGTTTATTAAGAAGATAACATAGAAATTACAAGAATCTAACCGGAAAAGAAGAACTGAGATGCTCACTGGCTGTCACCACCGTGATTTCCCGATCAGCAGTTTAAGAATTATGAAAATCTAACCTATGAAAAGCAAGTAAACCTAGACTAGAAATGAATCATGATCTATACCCTACGCACGCAGCGTCTATCACCCACTGTTCTCGTGGAGTCTGTCACCCTCCACAGGCTCTCTCGAATCGTTTCTCATGGAGCCTCTCACCCTCCGTGTTACCACACTCAAAATCTATTTACAACTCCTTTTTTATAGGATAAAAGCAAAGCAAAGAAGAAAAAAATTGGGAAAAAGGGAACCTTCTTCGCATCACTTCTTTTCTCAATCTAGCGGCTCCTTCTTTCTCGTTCACGATCCGCTTAAGTGTTCTTAGCCCTTTGTTCACATCCACATGATGATCATATCAAAGAAAAGAACACATCAAAATACAAACACAAGAATAAATAAAAAGGGTAAGCTAGTTTACAATTAAAGAATGATACAGATAAACTCATTTAAACACTTTACATACAACAAACATAACAATACACCATCATTAAACACTTTATTCATGACACTAATATGAATGGATTGTCCGAACTTAGAATGAATGTCAAGCTATGGTGGGTTGTGCACTTATGGTGGCTTCTTCTGCTTTGCAAAGCCATTGCCAACGGGTTTCACCCTACCACACTCACAAGGTTAGTTTGTTCCACGCCTTGGATCATACTGGAATCACCCAAGGCTAAGACCTTCTGTTACTCTCACCACATATATCAATCCTCTCTATATGAGAATGAATGATCATTAAAGTGTCAAGATAACCCCCAAGAGCTCCCTGCATTCAGATTGACTACACTTGAAACTACACCAAGAATTCCACCTTGGAACTCAATTCACAACTTTCAAATCATGTACATACCTCTTTTAACTTTCACATTACACATTCACTAGTGCAGCAAAGGGAAACGACCGCGGTTGTTTTTTACTATACGTCGCAGTTTTAGAACCGCGGTATATACGGGCGAGGTAAAAAGTTTGGGACTTTAGGTCGCGGTTCCAACCGCGGTAATAACCTGGGGATATAACAGCGGTTCTTTATTGAACCGCAGTCAAAACCCATTTTTTTTAAAAAAAAAATTCGTCTAACCTTTTGGCCGCGGTTCCAACCGTGGTAATAGACCTACTGGAACCGCGACCTATTCCCCTTTTTTTAAAAAAATAAAAATCGTCTAACTTTCTACCGCGGTTTTGGCCACAACCACAGCCTATTCTCCTGAATTTTTTTTTAATAGCAGGTCTATTTTTGTGATATCCACTATCACAAAAACAGACCTGCATATCAAACAATCACATAATATACACAGATTCAACGCAGATTCAACAGATTCAATACAATAATCAATATTTAAATCCAATTTCGATTCGTACGTAAATATTCTGACTTATATATTCTACAAAATTACAAAACTAAAAAAATTTATTCATCATTTAACGACAAATTTAGGTTAATTTAATTCAATCATACAATCATTCAAAAGAAAACATTGAAATAATCACATATATTCAACATAAAAATAACATTGTAAAATAAAAACAAAAATTTAACTCTAAAATCATATCATCATAAAAATTATACAATCATACAAAATCCAAGGATACAAAATTATATGATCATTCAATCACATATTCAATCATACAAAATTATACAACCTAATGAAAGTAAAATTTAAACATTAATATAAGAACTTGATAGTGTGAAAAGCCAATAACAATCAACAACCCGCGATCAAAACGCTAGAAAATTCAACTCTAAAAAATTCAAACCTGTAAAAATATACAAAAAAATATCAGTTTTAGAAATAAAAACAAACATCAAAACGCAATTTACCTCTAAGGGGAAGAATCAGAAAAACCAATAAAAAGACGTTTCGAATGATTTTGATCGGTTAAAACTCTTTTCCAACATTGACAATGGCCACGACACCGAACAAAAATGGGTTTAAACGGTGAAAAATGATTGAAAATGGAAGCAGAGGATCGCGTGACGAAGGAGGCTCTGAAATTGTTTGCGCGTGAAGAAGAATGAAGATGATGACATTGTTCCTGTGTCTTTTATTTTTTTAACCTAAGCAGGGGAATAGACCGCGATTCACCACTTAACCGAGGCCTATTCTCCTGACAAAAAATTCAAAATACATATGAAATGACATTTTTGAAATTTTTTTCAAACTTTTTGTCGCGGTTCACCGCCAAACTGTGGCCTATTCCCTTAAATATTTAAAATTTAAAATTTTGTAGGGGGAATAGGTCGCGATTCTAAGGGGAACCGCGACCTATTCAACCTGCAAATTTCTGACTTCCCGCCAAGTCAGATCTGAAAAAAAATTCAGGGGAATAGACCACGGTTCCCCTTAGAACCGCGGTCTATTCCCCTGAAATTTTTTCAAAATTTTGCAGGGGGAATAGACTGCTGTTCCCCTCAGAACCGCGGTCTATTCCCCTGAAATTTTTTTTCAGAACTGTTTTTGGGGAATGTTAGAATTTTGCAGGGCGAATAAACCGCGGTTCCCCACAGAATCGCAGTCTATTCCCCTGAAAATTTTTTTTAGAACTGTTTTTGGGGAATGTTAGAATTCTGCAGGGGGAATAAACCGCGGTTCCCCTTAGAACCGCGGTCTATTCCCCTGAGTTTTGTTTTAGAACTGCTTTTGGGGAATGTCAGAATTTTGTAGTGGGAATAGATCGCGGTTCCCGTTAGAACCGCGGTCTATTCCCTTTAAATTTTTTTTCAGAACTGCTTTTGGGGAATGTCAGAATTTTGCGGGGGAAATAGGCCGCGGTTCCCCTTAGAACCGCAGCCTATACTGTCGATATAATTTCAAAAATGCCACCGGGTAATATTATGCTTCGGTTTCTATTGAACCGCAGCATAATGTGCGCGGTAAAAGATCATTTTTTTACTAGTGATTAATGTTAATACCCTTTAATCATACTTTACAATGCATTAAATAACCAAACAAATAATTGAAAAACACGTAAAACATGCCCAACAATACATCACAAATCAATTAAAACAAAAATACAAAAGTACCCAAGTGGCGCTTAGGCGCCCAAAAACTGGCGCTCAACGTCCTAACCTTTGTTTGCCTAGTGCTTAGTGCCCACGAGACAGTAAGGTAGCGCCTAAGCGCTGGAGGGCTGACGCTTAGCGCTATGACAATAGCTCTAAGGCGCTTTACAATGCATTAAATAACCAAACAAATAATTGAAAAACACGTAAAACATGCCCAACAATACATCACAAATCAATTAAAACAAAAATACAAAAGTACCCAAGTGGCGCTTAGGCGCCCAAAAACTGGCGCTCAACGTCCTAACCTTTGTTTGCCTAGTGCTTAGTGCCCACGAGACAGTAAGGTAGCGCCTAAGCGCTGGAGGGCTGACGCTTAGCGCTATGACAATAGCTCACACATGAAAAACCAGACTTGGGTCACTTCACCCCAACTTCTAAAGGCCCCTAGGATCTTCCAAACCTTGAGAAAACTTAGAAAAACCTACTGTAACTCAACTTAACCTTTTAAAACCCAATTTCACTCCTACAAGCTACCAAATTTCAATTTTAAACTTTTAAAATTTCAAACCAATTTACAACCTGCAAAAACCAGTTCAAATGCACTTGCTAACACTCTCCAAAACCTCATATTTGTCCTAACTATCATACTTTCCATTTCCAACCCTTAAAGCCTCCAAAATAGGCTAAAAACTCAACCTATGTAGCCATTTACAATTCCATAACATATTTTTATAGCTTTAGTACTTAGACATGTCTTAATAGTTGTAACAACATACTTTTAACCTTCCAAAACAAAATATACCACTTACCTCAACATTTTATTACTCAAAACCCTTTTTTTACACTAAAAACATTAGACAACAACAATTATAGACTACTTTTTTTGCTGTACACAGTTTTTAACCAACTAACCCTCTAAACAAGTTTCAAATTACCTCATGACAGTACCAAATCAGTTCTCATAACACTTCCATACCTATTTCTAAACTTCACTAACTAAAACCCCCTTCTTTTAAGCTTGGAACCTAAGTGACTTAACCAATACTTTCAACAACCATTTGAATTCAGTTTTAAACAATGAAATATCATCATCATACACAATTATAACAGTATCTAACATCACCATTTCATCACACCAATTGTACACAACACCATATTATCAAAACATCAATTTAACATACATAACATTTACCCAATTACACCAATTTCATTAAAACATTTATAATTCATAGAATTACTAAACATATACTACAAACACAACTAAGACAAGGTTTAGCTTCCCTTACCTCATAAGAAATAGTCACAACTCAAAGAACGCTCGTCGATTACTTAAACTGCAAGGAATACCTAAACGAACCTACGAAACACTAAATTGAAAACGGACAGAGTCCTTAGAACTCTAGATGAGCCAATAACGAGTAGGAGAGACATGATTACACATGCAACAATACCAAATTCTTCTAAAATAAATTTGGAACGGAAGGAAAAAATGAGTCAAAACTTACTTGCTTTATTCTTGAAATTGATTGGTTAGATTTATAGACCTTGACGTCGTGATCGTCTAAACATCTCGTGATCGTCAAACAGATGACTTAAGAGCAAGAATACTTAGAGAGATGTGGGAGGAAGCAAAGAGAAAGAGTTCTAAAGAGATAAAGTGTGTTTTAAGTAATGAGACGAGTTTAGAAAATTCTATTTATATTATGAAATTATTTTATAATAAAGTACTCGGTCTCATTATTTTAATACATTTACCAACTTTAATACTTTATTTTTTAGTTTCTTACATTTTTTGTAGTAAAATTAAGTTAAAATAAAATCTAATGAGTTTAAGTTATGTTAAAATGCACATGTCATTATTTAAAATAAAAAATGATAAAATTATATTGAAATAAAATTAGTTTGGTAGAAATTAAGTTTAAATAAATTATGACTGAGTGATTAGGGTTTCACACAATTAAGGTTTCGCACAATTGCATAATGGTACTTACGGTGCGAGAAATGCTCTCTCCTCGAACCAGGGTTTTCGACCCTCATCTGCAGCACCTGTTGGTTCTTCCATTGCATGAAGGAGCTTGCGATGGCGTGATTAGAGGGGATTTCTATGTTGGGGTTCCTTCTCTTTGTGTAGGTCTGGAGATTGATGAAGATGATGTCCACATTTCTTCTACGATGAAGAAGATGATGATGTGAAGGAGGAGATGTTTATTGGCCATGGTGGTTCATGAGAACGCGATCTGGGTTCTTCGAGTTCGCGGAGAAGATGAAGATGAAGGAGAATTGCTTGCGGTGCGCGAAGGTGATGGAGGAGATGAACTCGCCATTGAAGGTGTCGGCTGTGGAGGCTCAAATTAGGAGATTTGGTTTTTGGGCTTTTCTGATTTCTGATGTAGGTTTTGAATCGAGGGAGAAGGAAGTCACGATTAGGGTTCGAAGGGGTGAATCACGATTCTGGTTTGAGACACCGTCAAGATTAAACAAGCATGATTGCGGTGGAGGCGAGGCGCGATTTAGGGTTTGATGTGTTTTTTATTTTGTGCAAGTCGACATGGCTGCTGAAGGTGCATAGTGAAGGTGGATGATGATTCTGCAATTCGGAACGAAGATAATACAATGTTCACGCTTGGAGGTTGATGGTGTAGTGGCTATGGAGGTTTGATTACACGAGAAGATGAACTTGTGGTAACGCTAATGGCAGCATGATGGCCTTGTGGTGGCGCTTTGCATGAACCCTAACCCTTTCCTTTTATTCAATCACTTCAACTTTTAACATTTCCACGTTGTCAAGTCAACTGACCTAAGCTTGTCACACAATCACTAACTGAAAAACTCATTCACTTTTAGATAGGGAATTAAACCGTTAGATTTTTAACGTTATAAGCAAAAAGGACTTACTTGAACTGTTTTTACAAAATATGATACAATTGTGAACATTCCAAAAGAGTAAGACCACTTTGAACACATATAACACAACTAGGAACCAAAATTGATATTAAGTCTTATATTATTAAATTATTAAAATTTTGACTATATTATAAACAATGTCTTGTTTTACCACTAGTTCACGACAATTATTAAAAAATAAAAAATTTAAAACAACATGATATTTAATAAAAGAAAAGGAAAAGTTGATAGTGAAATTTCATCAAATCATGTATGAACTTAGTTTTTTTAAGAAACAGTAAACATAATCTATTCTTTATCCCTTGTTTATTTAGGAGAAACAAAATCAGGAATCTATTGTTTTGAATAGAAACTTAATGGAAAAAAAGTGACTAAACTTTAATATTTGAAAATTTTTCCTCAGTTTTTATTTAACTAAAATAATACATCCTTTAAATCAAATAAAGCATAAATCATTCACATGTATGATAAAACAAAACAAAAATATGAAATAAATATGTGTTTTTATTTTGTGAAAAAACATGCAAATAAAAATAAAAACTCCAAAGTTAAGTGATTAGTAGTTTATAAGCTAATTACAAGTTTATTTGGCTAACTTATAAATTAGTTAGTTTGGCCAACATAAAAATATTTTATATTTTAAAGTAGTTATTTTAAAAGTTTTTAACTTGCAAATTCATGTAATTTATTTAATTATCTTTCATTTTATCTCTTATATTTTAATAACTATTTCCTATTATTTTCTTAATATTTATAAAATTATTTTTAATTTTTATGTAATTCAAATTAAAAAAGTCATCATTAAAAATTCAAGTTAATAATTTTTATTTATTGCACATAATGAAAATTATAATAAAAAAAATCATTTGGTTTGAAAACTAAAAAATATAAATTTTAAAAAACATAAATAAAAATTTAATTTGACTAATATTTTTTACATCAATTTATTTAAATAAACTTATTTGTCCAAAAAAATATAATTTCTAAAACATAACTAAAAATATTAAAAAATTTAATAAAAATTTAACTATTTAAAAAAATCTAAAACTATAATTATATAATAATAATAATATACTTTTGTTTATAAATATAATTTTTATTTATATTATAAAACTTATATAACTATATCTTTTAAGTTCTTTCATATTTATTAATTAGTTTAATAACTAATTTATCAAATTATTTTAATCCAAATTTATGATCAACAGGCTAATTTTACCGAAACATATCCTTAATGTCTTTAATTCTAAGTATGAAGTTTCATATTGTCTTACTCATTTGTTTCATTTTTGCATGTAGACTTGTTATTTAAGCCCTACTTCATGGATTGATTCTGATTCTCTTTAAAATTATATTTTATTTTTTTATTCACCTAATAAGAGGTTTTTAGGGTGTGTTCATTCAAAGATAACGATGATTTGATGAAGAGGGATTACATGAATTTGAAGAAGAGTAATTAGATGAAATTGAGAATAAATTATAACTTGTTTTTTTAATGGATAAGGAGATGATGGAGGATGAATTTAAAAGTAAAATTTATGAAAGTTTGTGTAGAATTTTGAAGATGTAATAGATAAAAAAAATGTATTAATTAATAGAAAATGAAAATTATAAAATATCTTTAGTAGTAATATAATATAAAATTATATTTATCAATAACATATTTATTAATAAAATATATTTTAAGTAATAAAAAACCAAAAATTAATAAAAAAAGTAAAGTAAAATTATTTTTATTAAACTTCACCCGTACAAAAGATAATTACAAAATATATATATAAAACCAATAAAAAATCAATTTCTTCGAAGCTGATACACTTATGTATATATTAATGAAATTGATTCCATGTAATAGAAGTGATTCTCATATGTAGGGATTTCTACTTGAAGAGTCGATTTTAGTTAGAGTTGTCAAAATGGGTCATGATCCACGATCAATCTGATTATTATGGGTTTGGACTGAGTTGAGTTTGAAAAAATTGTATTTTTTTTTATGTGGATCAGATTTTAATCCGACTCATTTAAACCCGTTCATATGAGTTGAACCTGTGGTGGGTCGGGTTGACCCACCAACCCACCTATCTAATTTTATTTTATTAAAATTTAATTTTAATTTTATAAAAAAATATTTATTATTATTTTTGTTTGAAAAAATTATTTAAGTTCTTTATTTTTAAAATTAATTAAACACTAAAGTTGACAGTGAAATTTGGGAGTGCAGTTTGTTTATATTTGAATTATAGAAAATTTGTAATTTTTTTATTTTAAAAAAGTTGTAATTAAGTGAGTCAACGAGCTAACTCGTTTATCCACTCACTCGTGGTGGGTCGAATCGGATTCGAATTTTTCTGACTCGTTAATAAGCCGAGTTGGGTTGACTCACTAAATGACAACCCGTAGTGAATCAGACCAGGTGACCCGTTTTAACATCTCTAATTTTAGCGTTCCAAAACCAATTCCAACATTCCGATGTTGTTTCCTTTGTCATTGGAGTTTCACACAACACAATCTCTCTTCCACTAAAGATAATATTGTAAAATTTCTCACTAGAAATCTCCTTATCCTAGAGGAGATAACGAGAGAGGTTGATCCTCCAATTCCATTTCCTCCTTATCTCTCACATCCTTTAATACAAACATCACAATCACCTTCAAATCCATCTTTACAAATCTCTTTTAACAATAAATCATTAGAAACAACATAACCTTAAAGTTCACATATTATAAGTTGGGGATTGGAACATGGTTACATTGAGTTAGTTTCTCAAAACTAAATTAATTAATTTTTAATACATTTTTTCCTTTTTTTTTTACAATATCTGTCTAATAGCTTTCAAATTTCCTATGATATTTTAATAATATGTTTTTTTAAATATAAATATATAAATTTTAGTTTTATAAAAAACTATTCAAAATAACTTTTTAATTGGAATTCTATTTTAAATATATAATTTATTATTTTGAAAAGTTAAAAATATAACGTGGAGTTTGTTTAAGCTTAAGATAATTTTGAAAGAAAAAATGTTTAAAATAAATAATTTTATAAGTTTATAAATTATTTATATTTAGATACAATTGTAAAAGTACATTTTTTTAAATTCTTTCTCGAAAGTTTTTATAAATTTATTTTTAAAAATTATTTAAAAAAATTATATATAAATAAATTTTTAACTTATTTTTAATTTTGATATTTAAAATATAATAAACATGTTTCAGTTAAAGAAAAAGCTTTTTCTTAAAAAGAATCACCCATAAAAAATATTCAAAAAGTTATTATTTTTTTAAAATTATGCTAATATATATTAATATATTAAAATTAAATGATATAATTTGATTATGAAAACTAAGAATAGTAAATATAACTAAGTTACAATATATTAATATGTTAAATTAATAAGAATTTTTTGAATATTATTAGAAATATATTATGAAAAATAAAATAGTCAAATTGATAAAAAAACCATTTTGAATCTAATAAGACTTTATGAATATTTGATAACGGAAACTTTTTCAATAAATGATATTTTTAGTTCTGTGATTTGTTTTCGGATTGAGGCTAGGACGAAATTATAAGAAATAAACTAATTTGACAATTATTGACATTACAGAGTGAACATATGCATGTGCCGATGAATCTGTTTAAAAATAACGAGCAAGGAAGGGTATTATTATTGTCCATAAAAAGATAACAAACTCTAGCTACACTGTAGCATGGCCACACAATAGCACTGGGCGCAGAATGCATTCATAATTTTGTTATTTTGACCAATAATACATTTCCTTTTGAATTATTTTATTATTATTACTGATTATTATTTTCTTTTTGTTGACGTTTTGGTTGGAATTGATGCGTGTCTGTGGTCCAGCCCTTTGCATTTCCCACGCAGTGAGCATTTGAAATCGCTGTTGTGGTTTGGAGGACGCAAAGGCAGCAACCATGACCATGAACGGCCACGGCCACCATACCGTAAACATCGGTAACAGCAACAACAACCCTAACGACGACGACGACGAGACCAACGTCTTCCATCCTTCCTCCTCTTCCGCTGACGGCGACAACAACAGCAACCACCGTGAAGATGACGACGAAGAACTCGTGGATCCCGATGATCCTTTCGACATTACTCATACGAAGAACGCCTCGCACGACACGCTTCGCCGTTGGAGAGTAATCATTCTCTTTCCATATCATAATCTTTGTATTCTACTCTGCATTTTCACCTATGTTTTCCCATGCATCAATCAGTTCAATCGTGCGCGTTTATTCACAGCATAAATCAACGTACATTTATGTTTATATAAGTTAATATAGTAGTACGTGTAAATGTATAGATATACGTCAAGTCGAGAATGAGAAATTTGTATGATTGGCGTAGTTGAAGTGTGTTCCACACACGTTTGTGTTTGAATAGTAGGATGCACGGCTTTCGATGCATCTCAATGTGACTGAAGGGAATTTGTGGATTGGTGTGGAATGTGGTTTTTAACGGGGATACAGACGGAGATTGATGTCAATTTTGAATTCAGAAAAGAACGAAGGAAATGTTTCTTTTTAGAATGAAGTACTTTCAAAGTCTTTTAACTGAAAACTAAAAAGGATTCGTCGGGATTCTTCTCAAATCAAACTCAATATTGTAATGTATGTTTTGTTCAAAATTTAAAATAAGGAAAAAATCCAAAAAAAATGTGTACTAATAATTATTATTTTGATTATTATTAAAATTAAAAATTTAAAGGATGAAAACTCTAGGATTCTTCTTCGGTGCAAGCTGAAGGATTAGCTTTCAGATTTAATTGATCATATTCAAAACGGCTAATTGAGATATTCTTTAAGCAATTGTGGACAGCATCAAACTATTCTCTTGTCATATTTTAAATGAACGTAGAAATTGCTGTTTTTTTTTTTTTTTCCGAATCGTATTTGTGGAGAATTTACCAATTGGTGCCAGCTATGCAACTATTTTCAAATCTGGATTGTGGTTTAAGCTAGTCTAATTTTGACGAGGAGGATTAGTGTGGCAGTGTATCTGCTTTTGCCAGGCATCTAACTGAAGTATCATCCGTTTACAGCAAGCAGCGCTCGTGCTCAATGCGTCCAGGCGTTTTAGATATACTTTGGACTTGAAAAAGGAAGAAGAGAAAGAGCAAAAGAAACACTTGATTAGAGCCCATGCACAAGTCATAAGAGTAATATTCGAAACAACAAACGTGACCTAGTTAATTACTTCTATGTATCTTTTACTTTTCTAATCTGTGTTATTGTTTGTTAGGCAGCTCTGCTTTTCAGATTGGCCGGTGAACGTGAACTAGGTAAACTTACTAATTCTTTCCTCTTCATTTTATAATGATTCTGATGAGTGTCATCATTGCTTAACATAAACTTTAGGAAATAAAGTTTTTGATTTGACATTATCCTACCACCACTAACACATAATTAACATATTACATATTTGTGGCAATGGTAAGTTTGTAGTGTAAATGTAGATATCAATAGAAAGTAATCAGAGTGGTAAACTATTGGCACAAAATCTGAAAAAGAGAAACAGTTTGGCATTGATGCTGTCGGTTTTCAGTAAGGTACTACACAAGAATCTAGTGGCAGACTATTGATAATGGTTGGGAAAATCATTAAAATATTTGTTTTTGTCCATTTAAATTTTCTGATGTATCTGCTAAGCTTACAGAGAAGATTTAACCGGGGAAAGTAATACTTTCGGCTATAACTGTTCCAACGTGAATTGCCTTTTAATATCTAGTCCAACTTGGATTTCATTATTCATTATTTTTAAATTAATCTGTATTTTGTAGCGTGAATCCTGGTTGAAGCCTTCCATTAATAATCGGCTTTTGGAATGTTCAAGCTTTGTTTTTTGTGAACTATAATAACAAATGTGCAAACTTCACGTGCTCAAAGATATTACATTTCGACTTGCAAACTTCATTTTTAGTTACTTATTATGGTCTTTCAATTTATATTTTGAATCATCCAGTGATAAGTACAGCAGTGTCACCCCCGACTCCAGCTGGTGATTATGATATCGGGCTCGAACAACTTGTTTCCATGTCTAAGGATCAGAATACTTCTGCTTTTCAGCAATATGGAGGGGCAAGTCAAAAACATTTTGTTTGGTTGCTTATAGAAATGTTGAAGTTATGTGCTTTGTTAACACAATCTAGTGATATCTTATCCAGATTAGAGGCTTATCAAATTTAATAAAATCTAATCCGGATAAAGGTATTAGTGGAGATGATGCTGATCTGTTAAAAAGGAAAAATGCATTTGGAACTAATACATATCCTCGAAAAAAAGGAAGAAGTTTCTGGGTATGTTCTTGATGACCTTATCACTCTACACATATTTTTCTAAAACTATAATTGATGAGTTAATTGTGATACTAGCATTAATTCTCTGTGATTGTTTCAGAGGTTTTTATGGGAAGCTTGGCAAGATCTGACTCTCATAATATTGATAATAGCTGCTGCGGTGTCATTGGTACTCGGAATAAAAACAGAGGTGCAATCAGCTCTCATAATTGCTAATATATTTCATACTTATGTTTACCGAACCGCTGGGCTTTTGCCTTTCTTTGTAGAAGATATATTTCAAAAAATACTAAGATGAACTAACGGGGTTGAATTTGATTTGGATAATTTCTTTCAAATGGGGAATTAAAATAAATGTGATGTTTTAATCCAAAATTAAAATAAAAGTGTAATGCTAGGTTTTTCTGGAAATATATATTTCAGAGTTATCGTTGGCCTGCATCATTAACTTTTATATTATTGATACTTGAGTACATCATACAAGATAAAATAAAATGAAATCACCATGTCCCATTTACATACAGTCAATATTCACTTCATGATGTCTTATGGTGCTTTCTGACATTGCTAAATTTTAACAATTTACCTTTTGCGTTTTATTTTGGGACCCCTCTGTTCTATTTATATGCCTGTTGATACATGGTGCCTGGTACTGAATCTTGTGATTATTCATGTTAGTTGAATATATTTGTTTGCTATTTTCTATGAATTGACAAAGGCACCTTTCTCGAAGTTTATCCTTCCCATTATTTGTAATTGATAGGGTTTGGCTGAAGGATGGTATGATGGGGGAAGCATTGCTTTTGCAGTTTTGCTTGTCATTGTAGTTACAGGTATTGCTTATTGCATATATTATATAATTGTTTTAGATAAATAATCAATGAAATTTCCTTCCATCAAAATATCTATCCATGTCTATATGGGAGATATGTTGAGATTTGGCGCGTGATCAAAGTTATATGTTTCCTTTGAACTATTTATACTTTTTCTGGAATATTAGTCACTCTACTACAAGCTGTGTCAATTTATTTCGAATACTGACTTTATGCTATTGCTTTTCCTTTTTGTCTATCAGCTGTCAGCGATTATAGGCAATCTCTGCAGTTTCAGAATTTGAATTCAGAAAAACAAAACATACAATTGGAGGTGTGTAACATTGTATTAGTTGAACGTAATGTGTAAGATTCTATTATTAGAACTTAACACTGGGCAACTAAATTTTATTGTTTCGAACTTGTTACAGGTTATTAGAGGTGGGAGAACAATTAAAATGTCGATATTTGATATTGTTGTTGGTGATGTCGTACCCCTTAAAATAGGAGATCAGGTGAGTTTGTATGGTAGTTTTGAGTTTTTCTGGAAATTGAGTAGTTTTCTTTGTTCACTATGCTGTATGCCATACTCAGGTTCCTGCTGATGGAGTATTAATCACAGGCCATTCACTTTCAATTGATGAATCCAGTATGACTGGTGAAAGCAAGATTGTATGTTTTATTTACTTTAATTGATCAGATTTTTGGTTATTAATTCTTATGACTTTTAATGAAATTAGTGTTGTGTAGGTTCATAAGGATCACAAATCACCATTTTTGATGTCTGGTTGCAAAGTAGCGGATGGAGTTGGTGTTATGCTGGTATGGCATGATATTTTATTATCTTATGCTTTTGTTAATATGAAAAATGCTATATGGTGAAACAACTCAGAAAGAAAAATTAAAACAGTTAGTTGCATTTTCGAACATTTACCTTTCAATCTTGCTTCTCTCCCTCTCTCTCTCTCCCCATGATTGGTTAACTGTTTTTCACAAGAAATTTCTTAATAAAATATATAGCATTGTTGACAAAAAAATATTTAGGGTTCTGAATTCTTTTAGTGCATCAAGCTCTCTGGCTTATGAAGTTTGTTACATTATGCTTCTAGGCACAAAATTAGATGTTCATGTACATAGGGGATCCATTGCCTTGTACTATATTGTTGATTGTTTATAGATTCAATCAATTAAAATATTTTGAACTGGATCACTTAATGCTATCTCTTTTAGATTGGAAATGTGAAATTATTTTTTCATTTGTAATAATAAACTGTCTTTACTATACTATTTTTTCGAGGAATTATTCTTTTTAATTATTAATTATAATAATATTTACACGTGTCTTTCTAATGCTATGAATTTGATTCTTTGAACAATTATTTTTGTTGAATTTTTATTATAATTCTGGTCTTCATTGTCGTGAACTGGCGTTCTTCTTCTCCATGCACAAGTGCCCAAAATACTCCTGTGTTGTTATGCTTGTAGTGATCTTTAAGGAAATAAATCAATTATACAGAATGCCACCACCAGAAGTCACATTTTAGACTGCCATTCGTTGTAGGTAACTGGCGTTGGTATTAATACCGAATGGGGATTGTTGATGGCAAGTATCTCAGAGGACAATGGAGAAGAAACTCCGTTACAGGTTCCCCTTATTCCATCCAAACCAAAAAAAGGAAGGCTGTTACTTTAGCTGTAGCTTAATGGAAACATAGATGTTAAAAGTGTGATTACTTTATTTGATATGTAATAGGTACGCTTGAATGGAGTAGCAACTTTTATTGGTGTAGTTGGGCTTAGTGTAGCTGTTTTAGTGCTTGCTGTCCTCTTGGGGAGGTAATCTAGAATTGCTCTATATTTTTTTTTCTTTTTTATGTTGTAACTCATGAAACCGGTTTTATACCTTTTTGAAATGCTATATTTTGACTCTGAAATGGCAGATACTTTTCTGGCCATACCAAAGATGTAGATGGACAAGTTGAATTTGTCGCTGGAAAGACTAGTGCCAGCAATGTAGTAGATGCGGTCATCAAAATTTTTACCATTGCAGTAAGTGCGAGTTTTGAAATATTTTACATTTTTTTTATGTTTTTATTTTTAGTAGTTTATCACCAAATGCATGCCGTGCAGGTCACAATTGTGGTTGTTGCAGTGCCTGAAGGTCTACCTCTGGCTGTTACCTTAACGTAAGTACAGGTGCCAATGTTATTTCATATTTTCATTATGCAACACAGATATGGCCAAAACTGGGCCACTGATATTGTTTGCTTCTAATCTGGGTAACTCCTGTGCCACTTTCACACTAGCTTGGCATACTCAATGCGGAAAATGATGGCTGACAAGGCCTTGGTAAGTACCTTTTTCCGCATCAGTCTTTTATGTTATTTTTAGTTGTAAAACATCATCTCTGACGACCAAAAGTTGTGCAGGTTAGGCGGCTATCCGCCTGTGAAACTATGGGTTCTGCCACAACAATATGCAGTGATAAGACAGGAACATTGACCTTAAATCAGGTGAGTTTCATTATACGAGGCTTGGATAATCTAGAGGGAATTATGACTACAGCTTTTAATTTATGTATAATCTATAACAAAAATAAAGACGATATCCCATTTTGATTTGCACATTTGTTTTAGCCTATTATTTTATGCTTTAACCGTAGAGTATAAATCCGCATTTTCTCAATTTCTGTTCAATCTCATCCCTCTTCTATTTTATGTTGTATTAAAAAGAATGTTATTTTAAAGACCAAAAATGCTGACAAAGGCAGGTCATGACTCGTCATTTTGCTAGTTTACAATTCTGCAAATGAATAAAAGCTTATTGAGTTATCAAGCTATTTAATTTCCCTTCCCTTAATGTAGGCAGTTTTGGGCTCACAACAAATTAGAAATTACCCTTCATTTGCTTGTCACTCTATTGTTGAATAAAATTTTGGTAGTTTCCAGTATAACTTCATAAAGATGAATACCCAATGATGCTTTCGAGTTGATGAAGCAAAATGGCTTCATTTCCATTTTCGTTCTCAAATAATCGGCTTCTGTATGGATGGGAGAAAGATACCTCGTATTTTAAGGATAATGAGGAGATGTATAGAAAATAAACTCGGAACAAATGTCGCTTAATGACTGGATTTAGTTGTTTGATAGACCCGTTGTGTATCTGTTCATATTTTTATAGTGATCATAGACATTGTCTATTTAGTAAGTTTTACAATTTGTTAAAAACCTTCTATCTTGTCCATTATGCTATCTCCAATACATCTTACTTTTCTTCATTTAATTTGAATACTTGAATTACTATGATGTTTACTTTATGACTTTACAGATGACTGTAGTTGAGGCTTATGCTGGGAGCACAAAAGTAAATCCACCAGACGACTCATCAAAGTTGAATCCAAAAGCTTTGTCTCTGATAAATGAGGGCATTGCACAGAATACAACCGGAAATGTTTTTGTTCCCAAGGTTTGCCTTTTGCACATGATTTTAACAATTGTAACTAGAATTCCCTTTTATGAGTTGCTGTGCTAAATTAACTCAAGGATTTGTTCATGGTCTTGATTGGATTTTTATTTAGGAGCAAGAGTACTTTGTTAATTGGTTTTTTATTTACGGGTATGAGATTACGTTGGTCTTGTTGTCGATGTTAGTAGCATAAAAACTAAAAGAAAAATCTTTATTAACCTATTATCTTCCTCTTTAAATGTCACTACCATCGTTCTAACTTTATGAACATTTCGGATTACTATTTCTTGTGCCTAAAGAATTAAATTTGTTGCTGTATTTGATTTGGTAGGACGGTGGAGAGACAGAGGTGTCTGGATCTCCTACAGAAAAGGCAATTCTTTCATGGGCATTAAAGGTAGTGTCCATACTGATTTTATTTTTGTGTATTATTTTTTTCTTGATCACTCCCCCCACCCTCCTTCTAATCTGTTGATTTTGAAGATGATCTAATTTGAATTTGGCAGCTGGGAATGAATTTTGATGTTACCAGATCAAATTCAAAAGTTCTCCATGTGTTCCCCTTCAATTCTGAGAAAAAGCGAGGTGGTGTTGCTTTGAAGCTGGTAATCATTTGACAAAAATATTTACTGATGCACCTTCTCATTTGGAGCAATCTTTGAACTAGCTCAAGATATTTATTCATCCATGTGTTTCAATTCGTAACATGCATGGTTGCATTTTTCATTCATTTACATTAATTTTCTATCGTCTTTTTTATGGCAATCAGATATACTTATGCAATTTTCTTGTTAGGGGGGTTCTGAAGTACATATACATTGGAAAGGAGCTGCAGAGATAGTTCTAGGAGCATGCACTCAATATCTTGATTCAGATGGTCAGTTGCAATCCATTGAAGAGAAGAAGGTTAGTAAATGTAGTTTGAAGTCCCAGAGAGTTTACTTTTCTCCAAGAAAAAAGTCCTAGAGAGTTTTCCCGATGGAATGAAATTCATTTAGTTAAACATTTGAGATGTAATTTCTTTTGGTTTTTAAACTATCAGAAATGAAGGAAAAATGCATGGACTAAGGTTACCACCATATCTCTTTTTTCTTATCAATGTGATTATAGTGTCATTTGAAATTTCTCTGATGTAGAATAAAGCAATTATATAATATGGTAATATAGCCCCTGACCATTTCTGCAAAATTATCACAACTGAGAGCAGGTGACCATTTTTTTGGCAATTTCCTAACTATTTTGTATATATTTTAAAATCCCTTTGCAGGCTTTTTTCAGGCAATCTATTGATGACATGGCTGCTCGCAGCTTGCGTTGTGTAGCCATTGCATACAGGTCATATGAACTAGACAGAGTTCCATCTAGTGAGCAGGACTTAGACCAATGGTCCTTACCGGAACATGAGCTTGTTTTGCTTGCTATTGTTGGAATAAAGGTAAACTGCAAGGGTAGATTTCTTGGTTCATTGTCTTAACTTTTGACACGTCTCATTACTGCCATTTTATGTACAATTGAGTCTTGCATTCTGGCATATTCATTCATATTCTTAAACCCCTATCCCTATTATTTGTTGCTGAGTTTAGAGATTGCTTGGTCCTTATCCCATTCAAATTACCCTGCAATCCTTTATTCTTTATTATTAAGTTAAAACTAATCTGTATCTCCAGGATCCTTGTCGCCCTGGTGTCAAAGATGCTGTAAAACTGTGCTCTGATGCCGGTGTTAAGGTAACGAGTTTTACGTTTGTTGGTTATGGTTTAGGCGTGCTGTCATATTGTTTGTAATTTTTGGCTTTACTATGGCAAGGGTGTTACCCCAAAATGTAACATGGGAACCCAACACATTCTGTCGTTTCGAATTTACAGGTACGCATGGTTACTGGAGACAACCTCCAAACAGCTAAGGCAATAGCTTTGGAGTGTGGAATACTGGCTTCAAGTGAAGAAGCCGTTGAGCCAACTATAATTGAAGGAAAGATATTCCGTGAACTATCTGAAAAGGAAAGAGAAGATTGTGCCAAGAAAATAACTGTATGTTTCTTTCGTTATGATTTCTACTTCTGTTTTTGGTGTATTCACTTTTTTGGGTGGATGTTGTGATTTTTTTGTTATATGCATTATCTGATATTGATAGATGGATTTTTTTGTCGTCCATTTTTAATCTTGTACAAGGAAATGCTGTTCATGTTAAGAACTCTAGCCACAGATTACATCCGACTTAGTTATGTAATTTTCTTCTGACTATTAAAATGAATAATTATAGGTCATGGGGAGGTCTTCTCCTAATGACAAGCTTTTGCTTGTGCAAGCCCTACGTAAAGGAGGGGAAGTTGTTGCTGTCACAGGAGACGGCACCAATGATGCTCCTGCACTTCATGAGGTCTGTCAAATTCTTTGGATGCATCCCTTTGACTGAAAATCATATTTATTTCAATGTAAACACATTTGAACATTATGTCATGGAGCATCCGTATATGATTGGCATGACTTACATAAACTTTTCTCATTAAAATCGTTCTGATAGACATGAAGTTCTGCGTACTTCGTTCTTTAGTAGGGAGTTGTTCTAATGTATTAACGTAGGATTGTAGTTGCAGTTGAATGCCAAAAGCCTGGTGAATGTCAAAAGTTTACTGCGATCAACCCCATTCCGGATGTAACAATAATTACTTCCGATCTAACTTTTGGAATACAAATGCAATCAGTGGTGATTTTAGATATTCTTTCTATGAACAAAAACCTTTTTCTATCATGATGCCAATAGCTGTTGCCTTCTAATAGTACATTCTAAAAATAAACCAGCTTAATGTGTTTGAATAACATTTGAAAAGTTGAAGTGGGGAGGAAGAAATGAAGAGAGAATGGAGAAAAAGCCAGTCTCATTGTGTGCTTTTTAAGGAAATATTAAGGGCAGTTTGGTTTAATAAAATGTTTTCTTCTTTCATTTCTTGATTTCACAAATAGTTTTTTGCATATATTTTATAACAAAATTAACTACTAAGTGAAAAAAAGTTGACTCTTTTGTAATTTTTTATGAAAAAGGAAGTAAAAACAGAAAATGTTTTCTAAAACCGAAAGAATGCCATTATTTGTCAGCAAAGTGTTTTTCTCCGCAAGACCAGTAAATTGAATGTATTTCTTTCTCTTTTTTTGGCCTTAAATTTAATGCATTTCTAGCAACAGATTTGTTGCAATTAACATTGAGATGCCTTGGGTAATTCCTGTGTCATAGTTTTCTTCGTGCTTGCTGTGCCTCCGCTTCTTAGTATTAAAATAATTCCTGTTAACTAAAAAAAAACCTTGTTATAGTTAATCTCGTGCTTTACTATTTTGTATTTTTAGGCAGACATTGGTCTTTCTATGGGCATCCAAGGAACTGAAGTTGCAAAAGAAAGTTCAGATATTATAATCCTAGATGATAACTTTGCATCAGTAGTAAAGGTTGGTGTTCTCTTTAATATATTCACAGGCTTCGTTATGGTACTGTCTTATTTTTCCCGCGACTTTGCCTAGTAATTACTTAATAGATTCTAGAGAAAGTTATTCCTTTTTCGTTTGCCTTTGTTTTGTTTTGTTAGGCTTTAATTTTGAAATTTTCCTTTTTGACCCTTCCGACTTAAACCAAGTGGCTATGAATTTAGCATGGCTGAGAAACAAGCAATTTTGTTACTTAAGGAGTGGTTTTTTTCACCATGATACCGGTGTCCAATAGATTGGTCAACCTATAATTGTGTGAGTCTATTTCATTCTTTGTGCAGGTTGTCCGCTGGGGCCGCTCTGTATATGCAAATATTCAAAAATTTATTCAGTTCCAGCTTACAGTTAATGTTGCTGCTCTTGTAATAAATGTTGTGGCAGCCATAACTTCTGGTGATGTTCCTCTAAATGCAGTACAAGTACGTATATCCTCATCTCTCTTTTTTAGTCGCCTACATTTACACCCTAATACTCTGCTTGGATGAGGTGTCAATGAAAAATGGTGTAATTTTGGTTTTGATGTACATGCTCTTGGGTGCAGCTTTTGTGGGTCAACCTTATCATGGATACACTTGGGGCGCTTGCACTGGCTACTGAACCGCCAACAGACAGCCTAATGCGCAGATCACCAGTTGGCCGAAGGTTTGGAATGATTGGCTTTCTCATTCAGCACTTTAATATTTTTAGTACTCTATAACTGCGCAGATCTGGCATACAAATGCCCATGCACATATACATGTCTATCACTTGATGCTGGCACGGTCTATAGGAACAGGTTTTCTGATTTTCTGATGCATAATTTCAACGAGAACGGCATAACATACTGTTGGTTTTGAGTCACGTTCTACAATTGTTTTTACGATGATGTTTTCATTTTTCAATTTAATTTAAACTTCACGTAAAAATCTATTTTCTGTTGTAACATAAGGATACAATGGAAGAGGACAAAGTACGGGCGTAGCACGTCAGAGGATAAAGTACACTTCTATTTAATTAGAATTGCCATAAATTAAATTAAATACATAAATGACGAGAATGATATAGATTAACTCAACAGAACTGGAAAGTGTGGGAATAATTTCATAAAACTTGTGGCATTGGAGAAGTTTGAGGCCCTTGCGTGCTGTAGTAGATGGATCTATTTGGTTTGAAGTTAAAATACACGTTTTGACTATGGTCTTACGTTTGGCTTTCAGAGAACCTCTTATAACAAATATCATGTGGAGAAACCTGATTGTACAGGTAAATTAGATCAGTTTATTCTATGTAGTGACTTATTAATTTAGGTCCTCTTATCTAATGGCTATTATTTATTATCGTAGGCTGTCTATCAAATCACAGTTCTTCTCGTTCTTAACTTCCATGGTGAAAGTATTCTACCCAAACAGGATACTAGAGCTGATTCCTTTCAAGTAAAGAATACTTTAATTTTCAACGCGTTCGTCCTGTGCCAAGTAAGTGATTTGAAATATGTAAATTTGATATATTACGCAGGTCTTTGTCTCTGAAGAATCACTTTTACCCCTTTCTTTTCCTTTTATATATTTTATCCTTTGCTTGTTGATATTTTATTCTCGTTAGTTAATCTGCGATCTCTTGTAATTTCACTTTCAAAGAAAAGGATTGTTTTTATTTGTGATTTTTTAGAATTTCAAGATGGTATTAAATACTATTTTTTCAATTATATCCTTATAGAAAAAAGAGAAAAATATTATGTAAAATTTCAAAGTTATAAACAAGAGAGATAGATAACATACCAAAAGATTACAAATAATTTTAGTAAAACCGAAGAGATGAATTACTTGTTGAATTGTTATAATCTCAAATGTCCGATAGTGAAAAGAAGGGTGTACTAGAAACTATTGATGTTCTGGTATTTTTTTCTTTTCAAAAGATTAATGTTTTACAAAATTCAAGTTTCATAATTTTTCTTTCACGCATACCCTTAATTAAAATAATTAGATTAAACTGGACTTCCAATCTTTTTGAAAAGCAATTCAATAATGATTTTAGATAAATATGTTAAACTTTCAGTTCGTTTGCAGAAACCAAGTGCCATGTTCAATTATTGAATGTGTAGAACAGTGGAGTGATGTGTTTAAATCCACTTTTCCCTTCATCGCATTTTGAAAGCGAATTGCAACAATAAAAGTACTATACTGATGGGAAGATTTTTTAATTTACTAATTCTGCCAATTCTTATGAAACAATTTTAATTGTTTCAAATTACAGTTATTCAATGAATTCAATGCTCGGAAACCCGAGGAAATGAATGTTTTCCGTGGGGTGACAAAGAACAAACTTTTCATGGGAATTGTTGGAGTAACCTTTATACTTCAGGTGAATAATCATCTCTGCTCTATTGTGTTCTTAATTATTATTATTTATTATTATTATTATTATTATTATTATTATTATTATTATTATTATTATTATTTCTTAACATTTGTTTGCCTTCTCACTCTACTTCAAATTGTTAGATAATCATCATCGAGTTCCTTGGAAAGTTCACCTCAACAGTGAGGCTTGATTGGAAGCTGTGGCTTGCTTCTCTTGTTATTGGCTTTGTCAGGTTAGTTAACTCATCTGCATTGTCATTTGATAACAACGGTTCTTGGAGTGCCAATAAATCATGCATTCTCGCTCTTTGGTCATTGTTCACATCTCAAGTCCTCTGTATGCTTCATTTTGCAACACTACCACTATCATTGAATTCCTGCTGTAAACATATTTTAGCTTCGCTGTATGATTCAAACAGAAGCTTCTGCATTTTGCAACAAATCTTATCTCATAGTTATTGCTTTTGCCATCTTCCAGCTGGCCCCTTGCTATAGTTGGAAAATTCATTCCAGTTCCAAAAACACCATTGGCTCGTTACTTCAAGAAGCCACTAAGGAGATTAAGAAGGTCTAGATCTCGTGCTGCATAATAGGCACCGGTTCCTGCAGGGGATAACTAGCAATTCATATTAAGCTAACTTCACAACAGCTACAATATACAGTATATTATAACTACATATTGCTGAATCAACCTTCTAGAATTCCAATGTAATGTATATTTACTTAATAAATCCCGAAGGGCTTTAAGCATAAAGCAATCATTACGTTATTCCTTTTACTTCTAACTTCATTTCACTTTTTTAAGTTTTTGGTTCAAATGTACATTGTAACATCTCTAGATACTGTTAGAGTTGCCTCTATAAACACTATCAAACTGATTTTATAGCAATGGAGTCATTGGATTCCGCAAACAGAGAAAGTAAATGATAGCTTATTTTAGGCTTCATATACATTTTGTTTAGTATGATTTCTTCTATACAAATTTTTACAATGCGAAGAGTGACTAATCGAGTTAATGTTCCTCCAATTATTACCATTCCTTCACACGACTTTCAAAATATTAGTTTTTTGTTTCATCTACTTGTTGTAGTATCATGCAACGCACGGGATTTAATAAAGTGCAATAGACGTGTTTTAAAAGATAAATAGTGAATAAATTTCTTTATATAAGATTTGTGACCAATTTATGAATGAAGACATGATATGATATAAAAATGTAAGAACTTACCATTTCATGAAATTTAGTTTCTTTTATCTAGACAAAGTCTGATACTCAACTACATTCCAAAAACTCTAATATTCACATGAGACTATACCTGTACATAAAAAGGCTCAGATAAACAATTTAAACATATATTAACAATCGTAATTAAATAGAGATGGATTTTTTTAATAATTAACTCAAAAGAATGAATAAAATTAAACTTAATAAAATTATGATGAACTAGATTATAGTATTCTATGTCAAGACTCTTTGAAGGACTTTGATTTTCAAACAAATGGAGAAAATATACAAAAAGAAAATAGATATTTTTAGAAGAGTATTTTCTATAAAATAAAGCTCAATTGACTTATTTATCTATTTATACATAAAAAGGCTCAGATAAACAATTTAAACATATATTAACAATCGTAATTAAATAGAGATGAATTTTTTTTAATAATTAACTCAAAAGAATGAATAAAATTAAACTTAATAAAATTATGATGAACTAGATTATAGTATTCTATGTCAAGACTCTTTGAAGGACTTTGATTTTCAAACAAATGGAGAAAATATACAAAAAGAAAATAGATATTTTTAGAAGAGTATTTTCTATAAAATAAAGCTCAATTGACTTAAAAGCTTTTAATAATAAAATAATCAAATATTATATTAAGAATATTAGGAAAATTCAAGGAAGAAAAGTAAAACAAATTTTCCAAAAAGAACCTAATGCCCGGAAATAATAAATCCATAAAATGAATTAGACAAAGACGCCGTCTGTGGGAATCGAACCCACGACCACATGGTTAAAAGCCATGCGCTCTACCAGCTGAGCTAAGACGGCCCGTTGAATGCTTATGTCACATTTGATTTAAAACGTAATAATATATAAATATATAACGACTAAGGAGAAGAACTATAATCCATGAAAGGTCAATCATCCAACCTAATTTTGTTTCTCCTCTTTTAAATGAATTAAAAAATCAATTATTATATAAATATCCAAAAAAAAACGTTAAATAAGTAGTCAATAGATTTAGCATTTGAACAATGACGATTGTGAAATTAAAAGAAGTTATAAGATGTAAGAAAGATACACAGTTTTTTAAAAAAACACTCAAAACTTGTGGTTTTCACAATCATTTTCATTAAATTTAAATCAATAAAAAAGATACATCTAAAAGTTGTATTTCTAGCATTATTAAAAAAGATATGAATGCATATTAAAAATAGTTATCATCGCTTTCTTATTTTTTTTTTTATAAAATTAAGGGATTATATATTCATGAATAACTTTAAAAGAACAAAATAGGATTTACTCTAACAAAATAGTTTAAATGTCAAATTTTGAGCATACAAGTCAAAATAACAAAACTTTGTTTACTATGATGTTTTATAGGTGCACATTTTGGGTTATCTTGGGGAAAACTAAATAAGTAAAAAAAGAGAGAATAATATTATAATAACTTCAACAATATTAAAATAAAGAAATATTGATACGAGGAGAAGACCTGATTAAGATAGATAGAAACACTTATAAGATTTTGTGAATTTAAGACAAAATGATTAATAAAATCCTTTTTCTGTCAAAACATTTCAATTTATAAATATTCATTTATAAATATACAAATATGTTTTAATATTCAAGAACAAATAATTCAAACTAAAATAAATTATTATCATCAACCTAAAAGTAATTATAACAATATGACATCAAAATATAAAATTCTTTAATTCAACTTATATATAGTTTGAACTAAAATATTTATCAAAGATATTAAAAAAATTAACTATTTGAACTAGGAAGTGCATTATCACTCTCTTGTGGTATAACCATTCTGCTTTCATGTCTAATTACATCAATTAAAGTAATCATTGCAAAGAAAAAAAAAACATATCAGAGAAATGATAAGTTAATATGTAAAAGAGTTTTCATATATCATAAATAGAGTTAGCCTTACATACAATTCATTCACAAAGACAAGCATATAACAGTTAAATACTTAAACAAGACTCAATTATCCATATACATGCATTGATTTAGATTTTGACAAGTTATGCACTTGTGGTGGTCTCTACTTCTTTGCAAAGTCATTGCTAATGAATTTTACCTTACCACATACAAGGTTAGCCCATTAATATTTTTTGTTAAGGTAAAGTCTCTAGACTATGTCTTATTGCTCCTTCCACCGCATACTTCATCCTTCTCTACATGAGAGTAGATGATTATCATAGCGTCGAGATAACTTCCAATACTGAATCCTTATATCAAAGCATACATTAATAAACCCATTCCTAATCTTCCTTGACTTAGTACCTACCATCCGTATACAAATCACTTATACATATAATTTCATAATTTCCTTATCAACTTATAAGATCACTTTAAAAACATACAAAATAGTGAACATGGAAGACTAAACAATCCTTTTAATATCTCTCAGCGAGATCATCAACTCACTTAATTTGTAGTGCCTGAAGGTCCACTTGCCCAACGACTAGACGTATCACCTATTGACACAAGCACTAGAATTCACAAAGATTAAATCACTCATAATTTATCCAACGAAGAATTGTCATTCCAAGCAACAACCAAGTTAGTGAACTCTCTAACTTTGGAGTCACTTAACGAGAATATCCTCGCCCAACGACTACTAGGTCAATGACTTTTTGGCCACAATTCCTCACCCAACGAGTCTATATCATTTTGCATATTTATGTTAGTCCAACCTTACCAGTTCAAGTCAATACCACATACAGTGTTCAAGAAACACCAATTACGAATCAAACAACATACATGAACTCAATTCATCACCATTGCAATAAAATTCATACAACATCCTCACATTTCACCATACAACCAATTCATGAAATCTAGGAACCTAACTCCAATTCAATAGGTCATACTCTTCAAATAGCTTAATCATTTGACCAAATCACAATAGAGTCATATAATTAATAATTTCAACATATCTAAAATTTAGAAACAGTGCCTTAGAGACCCCAAAATATTATCAAACGCACAAGAAGCTTTAATCACTTATAGAACAACATAAATGCAATCAAGATACTCCATCAGAATCATTAGTCAACAGAAATTTTTATAGAAGACTTGAATATCACATGCAAGTTAAAGATACTCACATGCAAAGTAAAAAACAAACATACTAAGAAAAAAATAAAAAATCAATTTACTTTAGAAAAGAAACTAATTAAATAAGATTAAAAAGTTCACCGAAAAAATAACTTAAATATTATCATTTTTATTCAATTACTTCAAATAAATATCCATATATAAAGTATGTATGACGATATATTAATGAGAACCTCTATTTGTTTCTTCACAAGAAATCATGAAAATCTAAATTTAAAAGCGACAAATTTATGTTTTTGTAAATGATCGTTGTTGGATTTGATCAAAGACTCAGTTACCTTTTTTATAACTTAAATTTATTTATATTTATAAATAGTTTAATTTAATTTTTGTATTTTGGTCTTGGTTAAACCCCTTTAGTTGTCTCTATTTTTGTGAGTTTTCCATTGAGTCGGGCCCCTACTGTTATATTGGCTTAACAAGATTAAATTTTTGATGACATGGGACGTTGACGTGGCTAATTTTTTTAACGTGACATTCTCTATGTTGTATTCGTGGAATATATAATTAAAAAAATAAATTCTGAAAATTGAAACCTAAATTAGGGTTCATCATCTTCAACCTTACCTTTCATCATCTTCAACCTTAACAATTGATGTTCATCACGAAATTTGGTTTTCATGAAATTGAGCACCACCAGATTAGGGTTTAGTAAAATCAAATTAGATTCGAGATTGAAGTTAAAAGTGCTAATGACATCTCTCGAAAACAGTTCACCTCCAGTTCACCACCGTCGTTTTCTTGTGAAGCAATGTGAGGGGTTTGGGAGTGTCGAGGTCGATTATTTGGGGTTTGGAGTCGAATTCGAAAAGGGGTAATTGAATTTGAGGGTGGAGGAGCTCAGTGAGGTAGTGATCAAAGGAGAGGCAAGAGTCAAAGGAAGAAGATTGAGAAGGGCTTTGATTGGTTTGATTAAATTGGAAGGAAGATTGTTTATTTTGGGGAGTGGCGAGTGAAGAGAGTTCACCTAAAAGATGCAACTTGATGTGATTCAAAGTTGAAACTTCAGTTGCGTTGGCAATGCTTAGTCGAATTGGTCCGATGAAGTGGATTTGGGGTTCCTTACGATTAGAGATGGTGGCGTTTCGTAGGTTCCATGGAGATTCGAAAGTCTTGCGTTTTATGTCCAATACGATTTAGGGTTCCTGGTTAATTTGGAGGTTTTCATATTTGTGGTTATGTTTTCTCTTCACAGGTTTCAAATGGTTTAATGGAGAAGAAAATAGATGATGATGAGTTCGGTTGCAGCACGAAGAGCTTGATCACTGGTTATGTTGGTCATGGTGGCGATTTGCCCTCGCGGTGCTGGATGGAAGGAGATGAATTAAAGCGAACGTCAAGATTTTGATTTTGTGGTTACTTGATTGGAGGTTGATGGTGCACGAGGAAGACGATGGTGGTTCTGAGGCGCGATTGGGTTCTCTAATGATGGTTATTCTTGTGTAATGTGCAGGAATTACATATGCTGAAATGAAAGCTATTGCTGAATTTAAGGTCTGGGTGATGGATAAGGAAGAGGATTTCTGGGTGGCACTTCATTGTAATGGAAGATGATTTTTTTTTAATTTTTAATCAAAATGTCAAACCACGTCAACCTCCCACCTCATAAAAAACTTAATTCCGTTGAGCCAATTTAACGGCTAATAAAACGGAGATCTAACTGAAAAAAATCCACAAAAATAGAAAAAATATAGGAGTTTAACCTTTGGTCTTTCAATGAAAATGCTATAACTCTCTCACTATGTTCATCAACGAAACACCCCCTTTTGAATTCAAGTTTTTTTTTTCTTTATCAGCATTCTCATCTTTAGTTTTATTTTCTTGAATAATTGTTTTCTATAATTCAAATTTTTAAAATATATATATCTAAAATGTTTCTTAATCAAAACTTACATTTGAACGACTTAAAATTATATTTTGTTTTTAATACTATTTGAATGCTTGTAATGTTATTTTTGAGATATTTAACAATAAAATTGAAATTAATCTTAATGTTTAATCTCTAAATTAAGTAAAACTTTATGATTACTAAGCAATTATAGTTGTACATAAAATATATTCCTTCCTTGGCTTTATATTTGTATTTATCTAAGATATAATATCGTTTTCCTTGTGTGACCATATTATAGTTTTTTTTGAGGTTTTAGTAATTTGTTAGGTAGCTTCTCTAATATTTGTGTATTTTTTTTTACAGTATATTATAGTTATTTATGTCATCATTTATTCATTTTAAATTTGTTTTATTGATATTTGAACTAAGGAAAAAAATATACTATTCTTATTTTTCAAATAGGGTGTATTATATTCTGAATGTAGATGTTTGTGTCACAAATGTTGTGTTACAAGTAGCTTTAATTTTTGGCTGTACATATCTAGAAACAATTACATTATATAAATAAACATAATAAATAATACAAATAACTTTGTGCACGTAGCTTTAATAAAAGATTTTGGACAAATTAATACACACACATAAACACCATAAAAACCTAATTATATCCTTTCATCTAAGAGTTCTTAAAATGATATATTCTTATATTGATTATTGACTTTAGATGTAAGTAATTAATAGATACTTCACATCATGAAGACTTCAAAATTATTCATGAAATGGAATTTCAATGACCTAAATGCTGATGCAATATGTGGTTTTGTCTTCTCTTTCATACTCTTCCTTAAAAAGGGATAGTTTAAAGTCAAAGAAGTCTTGAAACAGAAAAAAATGGTTTTATTAATACAATGAAGTGAGTCCTTCTACAACATAAACATATCTAAATTTCTCAACCTGAATTTATAGAAGGAAGACAAACTAAGAACATAAAATGTTACCCTATATCAGTTATCATTATAAAACCTATCCTTTCATATCAGTATCAGTTATAAGTAAATGGTAAAGAAATCTAGTAACTTTTGACAGAATAACACAGATAGAAATCTTGATCACTCAATATCTAATCTCAATTGATATTTTTCTTCTATTTTTTTTACAAGAAAATAGAATGAAATCTTAGCACATACCAGAACAAAACCACTCTTGTTTCTCTCTTTTTGGTACTGAACAAGTTAATTTGCAGTGAATATCCAACAAAACAATATATTATATGCTGTGCCTAAAACATCCAATGAATGGAATACCAATTGTTTGACCAGCTATGAAAATCAAATATGGGGGCAGCCATAATTTTACAAACTAAATACCAGTTCAGAGAAAGCCCTGTGTACATGTGAAATGAGAGTAACTCAAGCAAAAAAGCCTTAGGCCATAACACTGAAATTCCCCAAAAGGGTAAATTTTGGAAATCATCATTCAGGACAATTGGTACACAACATTTGCTACATGATACTAAGAATGTCTTCCCTTGAAACTAACAGTAACAAGAATAGGCAAAGTGGTTTTTCTTGGAGACATAATGGGACAAGAAACTGGAGGCAGAAGCAGATGAATCTGGAATATTAGCTGGAACCAGTATCTGGGATTTACCAGACCCAATTCTCTTACCAGCTACATTTGCATAAAATAGACCTGAAATTGCTGGTACAAAAACATTACTCTCAGCACTAATGTAAAAATCAATCACTTTCTCCAACTCAGAATCTTCAGATTCTAGGAACTTTTTCTTCTTATCTGCAGGTATGATAGATTCCTGAAACAATTTGACAGGAAGTATGAAATTTATATCTGAACATTCAATAAACAAAGTTTGTGTATGTGAAGGTAAAGTAAGAACAAATATCTCACCTTTGTGTATGTTTTAGGGAACAAATCCTTAAGAGAATCAAGGCTCTCATCCCACCTTGATTGTGTCACATAGATAGTAGTATCCTTCTCAAAACCAATCTTCCTCAGAAACATTGCAACTTCTTGTGCATTGAAGCAACTCTTCTCTTTACCATCACTTCCTTGGCATCCCTTCTTATCCAACATCTCAACCCTCAAATCCACAGCTATAAATTGACCATCTGATTTTCGGCTTAAAGTTTTAAGTCTTTCCACCATTGAGTCAACAAGGTCATGTGTTTCTTGCTGCAACTCTAAGCTTTCATACATTGCTAAGCATGCAACAGAATCGGCATCGCTTTTTTCCCCTGCCTTCTTCATGTTTATTGAAGGAAAGTAAGTGGCAAGCCTCACACTCCCCTTTGATCTATAAATAGGTTCAACGTGTTTAGCTATGTAGTCTTCTGTAACCCGATTTGGAACCTTCACGGCAGCGATTTTATGCTTTGATACGTGAGAAGGAAGATCCTTTACCACTCTGACCACTCCTTCCATGCTTTTCATGAACACATCGACATCATAAATGTCCTCAAAGTTCCTGAGACATATGTTATATTAGTTACATGCAAATGCTTTGTAAGCAAAGTTTAGACTTATTTCAAATTGAGTTGAACAGTATGGTATTTAACAATGTCATCAGAATGTGGCATATTCAAATTAAGCTGCATCCAAAACAAGCTTGAATATGAATGGACCATGAAAATAACAAAGCATAGAAGTGCTTTTCATCTGTTAAAAGCAAAGAACCCTGAGTCATTTTTCCAGTTTTTAACTTTAAACTTGTCTGGTCTTTTCTATCCTCATCTGGCAACATAAGATGACCATCAATCACAGTCAAAAGCATAACAAGCTAGAAAAAACTGTTATGATTACTCTTAAAAAAGATGCAAAATTTACTCACACCCCTTTCACTCACTAATTTGTCCAACAATAGTAGAAATTGAAATAGGAGAAGCAATTTGCATCAACATTTTTTCCCTAGCACTAACCTCTTGTCACCAGGTTGGCTTCCTCTGATGTCAGGGATCACAAGTGTTGCCCCAAGACTACGAGCAACAAGCACTGCATCTGCTATCTGAACAAGGAATTACCAGAAAATTACATAATGTGGGAAGAAATAATTGAAATATTGGATTAAGAGGGGGACATACATATCTCATGATCAAACTTCATTAAGAGTTATGAGACAATAATACAGAACTAACGACTAACAATCAATATTCTGGAAACTGACAGAGCAGCAAGCAAGAAGGTTGATTATAAGAAAATTCAAAATCAAGAAAATTAGTTAGTCTGTTTTTAGTTTTAGTTAGTTTTGTTTTCTCTCGTTCATTTTGTTCAGTTTCTTTTTCTGTAGCCTCTATATCATAGGCTATATAGCTCCCTGCTTCTCTGTAAAAAACAACTTAGTAACTTATCTTTTCAATATAGAAGATTCACAAGTTAAAAAATGAACTTTAAACCTAATTCAACCCTGCTTGTAAAGTGAGGTTTGAACCCAATTATTAACATATTGAGAGCATTGATCAATTAAAATCAGCAAGTAGGCCAAAAGCAAAAGGAAAGGATCGTCAATAGGAATTGTTTGATCCATTTTCGTGAGGAGAGAAGCATCTTTACATAACTTATACATAAGCAACTCTTCAATGAGACAAGAGCAATTGTGGAATGTTACCTGAGATATATGGTACTCCGGGCCATTGGTTAATGAAAAGGTAACAAACCCCTCAGTCTGCTCCACGTTGCTGTCTGAAAGTCATTGCCAAAATATTAATTAATACCAACAAAAAAATGGAACACAGGTATCACTTTCTAGTACACGACATAAGTTCCTCGAATGTTTGCAAGGCCTTAAAATCAAATTTTACCTTCAGATGGCTTAACCCAACAAGGCTTTAACTCATCAGCATCTCCCTTCCAAATCCCTATGTTCTTTCTAACATGAGTGGTCTCAAAGTTTGTACTGTCAAAGCTGAAATCCTCTGTTCCAGGTTGTTTATCCTACAGAGCAAAAGGTCATTGTAATTATATTGACAAATCACAAGAGGAATAATTAGTCATAAGAAACATGCATTAGAAAAGAACTAGGACATGTACTGAACTGAAATCACTCTTTTTTCTTTCACACATAAACTTTGTGAGAGAAGTCTGGCATTGAGGTACAAAAAATGGGCCAGAGCCTGATTAATTTATGAATTGTGAGGATCTATCGTCTCTACAAAACCAAACACAACATGGGTTTCACCTGATCCTTGAGTTTCATTCAGTTCATTGTGATACCAACCCAGATCCCTGGCTACTTGTTTGACAGTAACAATTCAGAGTACCCTATGAAATGAAGTGGTGTGTGTAATGCTAGAGACAGCAATGAAAAAGAAGGAGCAAGAATTTCTTACATCAACAGCATCAAAATGGTCCCTTTTGATCATGTGTATGAGCATGACGAACATTGTGAGGGTGAGCACACCCGCCACCACTTGCCTTAAATCCACTCCCATGATCTGAGTCTGCTCTTTTGCTGCAAAGGGTGTCTTTGAATGAATCTGGAAAAAATATCTAAATGGGGAAGGATCAGAATTGAGAATGAGTAGTGAACTTAAAGTAGCAGTGAAACATGAAGACCCGGAAGAAAGGAAGCAGCTTTAGCAGCACATGGAGGTGGGGAACACAGTGAATGATACTGAGACAAAAACCCAAGTTGATGCATTAACTAGATGTAATATAATAATTAGTGAGGAAAGAGAGAAAGAGTGAGAGTTTCTGTTTCCCTTACTTCATCACCGACACTATTACTGACAATGATGTTCTTCCTAAGATCTTACGTGTGTTTTCATATATTTTTGTGTAAACTGCAATATATGTTTTCATTTCTTTTTTCACAGATTTCAGAGAAAAAATACAATTTATAATTTAGTGTCATAAGTTAATATATTTTAGTGTTATTTTAATAATATCAAATCGAGTTAGGTTTACTCACTGAATCTTCATCATCAGATCAACTTTTGAGAACATAGACATTTATGAGAAATGTCCATCAATTAATTGATGGAGAAATACTCAATAAATTATATTAAATGCTTTTAATTATTTATAAGCGTTAACTTATTTTTAATACCATAATTAAATAATAAACAATATAGCTGTTAATTATATGTAATTAGATTTTATGCAAAAAAATATATAATTATTTAGAAAATTGTGTTAATTAAATTGTTTCTATATTTACCTTTTATTATTAATTCTTCAAATTATTTCTAGTTGGTAGCACCTTTTTTATACAGTGAAATATGAAATATAGGAAAAAACGATTAGCTTTAAGTTTATTGTAATTACATGCAATGATTTTGATATATATAAGATCTGGGAGCATAAAAGTATATGCATTATTAAGATCCTTGGCATGGTGGTAGTTTAAGAACATATAGGTCTTTAAAAAATAAAATGTATTTTAAAATGTGAATGATATAATTGATGCCAACGCAGAGATGGTGAAGTAGTTTGATTGGAATCTGGTGTTTGGCATAGCGTGGTGAGGAAAGAGCCGTTAATAACAACAAATGAGTAATTAATTGTGTATTGTTGTTCAGATCCAAAGCCATTGGCCACACATTGTCAAATATCAACTTTGAAAACTACTTATCGTTCCAATAAAAATATGTTACCCTCTCAAGATAAACATTTTTTTTCCCCTTTTGTTATAAATGTGAAACATTTTTTAAGATTATTTGTCAGAAAAAAGTTGGCTGGTCGTTTTTCTATTAAGGAATTCTTCTTATTCTATTTTATTCACAATGGAAATATTATTATATATATATATATATATATATATATATATATATTGTTGTTAGAAATATATGTAATCATCTTAAAAATTAAATTTTAAGTTTAGTTTTCTAACATCTCCTTTTAATAGTATAAAACTACTCAAATATTAAGTTACATATATAATAATAAAATCACAAAACAAATCTACAAGAATACAATAGATCTATATCTATAGATCCATTTACCAATTCATCTATTTCGTCCTCATCTATCGTTAGAATAACTAAAAAAATTGTTTCCCTAAACTCATAATTTAGGTGATCATCGTAAAAGAAAAACCAATGTATAACAGACAACACAAAAGTAAGGATAAGCTAGAATACAAACAATTAATTATATATATAAACATTTAAACATTATACAATGATACACATTTCACACCAAATGAACAAACACTTTATGCATGACAATACTTTGACTGTACTATCCGGACATAGAATGAATGCTTAGCTATGGAGGGTTGTGCACTTGTGATGGCCACTACTGCTTTGCAAAACCCTTGCCAATTGGTTTTCATCCTATCACACATCACAAGGTTAGTCTGTATCGCGTCATAGGTCATACTGGAAGCACCTAGACTACCTCCTGTTACTCTTACCACATGCATCAAACCTCTCTATATGAGAATGTATGACCATTAGAGTGTTAGGATAACCCTCAAGACTGAGTTACCTGAATTCATTCTAACAACACTTGAAACCATACCAAGATGTTCCATTTTGGAACTAACCTTCATAACTTTAAATCCATTGATATTAATTATTTCACCTTTACATTGAATCCATAAACATATTCTTGTTTCTAATCCATATTATAAATCAATTCATATTTCAGAATAAGTATTATAAACCAATCATTTAAACCATCACATACATCGAATACACCTTAAGAAATATATAAAAACTTAGTTGAAAATATGATATTTTCGCTCAGCTAAAAATGTTTGTCAGCCAACTCGCTCAACCACCATGACTCGCTCTGCGAATACAAAAACAATGAGTTATGCTCGCTTAGCGACTACACTCGCTCACCTAAAAGTGTTTTGCTAGCTCAGCTAGAATACACTCGCTCACCTAGAAGTGTTTTGCTAGCTCAGCTAGAATACACTTGCTCAGCTAGACTGTATAATTTTATAGCACCAAAACTATAGAATTTACACCACTCAACCACTCATGACCTATTTTATGTATCTTTCCCAATTTCTAACATTCCTAAATTGTATTCTAAACTAAAATGGACCTAACCAAAAGTATATAAATCAATCTAAACTCGTTTTAAACTATTTTACCACAAGATTTAGATCTAAAATTAACCTAAACCTCACTTTAGAGACCAAAATTTAATTCTACAAGTTCTAGCTCATTTTTTATTAACTCAGGGACTCTAACAAGTCAGAAATGACTTACCAATACCCTTCAAAATGACCATCTTGACACATAACTTAAAATTCAAAATCTCACTAATTCAAAATCTCACTAGTTCAAACTCCCAAAATACACTTAAAAAGCTTTGCAAATACTCCAAAATGACTACCACTCCATTCTAACACACATATTAGCTAATTCACATCCCAAACAAGTTACAAATGACCAAATAACAGTTCTAAAACAGTTTATTCTTCACCCTAACACCTATTTCTCAAACTCACCTATCAAAACCTTCCTTTTTAACTTCACCACCTAAGCATTTGATCCCTCTTCCCTCCAAACACTTTGAATTAAATTTCCAACATCAAAACAACTTCATATTACATCATTCAAGACAACAAAAACATCCAATTTCATCATATCAAACATAGATCATACAATACAATAACATACACATCTAATTGAACTAGCAAAGCATAATTACTCAAATTAATACACAATCAAGTTAATAAGCAAACAACCACTAAACTTGCAATACAATTATAGTTAATGATAAAACATCTAGTTTCCCTTACTTTACACCGAAGCAACGGAGTTCTATAAACACCAAAGCCTTGCTTAAAGCTTAAGGAACTCTTAGAAACGCCTACAAAACATTGAATAAAGATCAGAGAGAGTCCTCAAGACCTCTAATCAACAAGAAACTAGAAAAGAAAATTACAACTACAACTCACATGCGACAAGAGATCATTAAGTATGATCTCAATTAAGAACGAAAGAGAAAAAGGAGCCGAAACTGATCGAGTAAAAACGTAGACCTCGTTGTTGTGGTTGGTTGGATACTTCTTGATCGTCAAAAGATGACTCGGGAGTTAGAACTCTTAAAAGAAAAGGTAAAGAACTCTAGAAAAGTGATTTCTAAAAAAATAATATATTTTAAAATAATAAAAATAATTTATAACAAAATTATTTATAAATAAACTATTTATAAATAAACCATTTAATATTAAAATAATCTAGTTCTCACTATTTTTAAATTACTATCACTTCTAAATTAATATTTTCTAAGATTTTATAAGTTTTAAAATTAAATTTAAAAACTAAAAATATATTTAATACTTAAATATATTTTATCTTCAATCGATACAAAAATTTTATTCCACTTCGTATCAAAGTATTTATAAAGTATTTATATATTGAGTTTGTAATTAGATATTTAGTGGTCTAATAGTAAATAACATTTTCCACCCAACGTATAACAAATCACCATGAGATTTTAAATAAATATGATAGCATAACTTTTAAGTCTAATTTAATTTTATAAATTAACTTGTAAAATAAGTTTCTAAATATAATGTAAATTTATCTTATTCTTATACATACTTTTATTTAATTATATATATATATATATATATATATATATATATATATATAAAATTAACACAATTACATAATTTAAAATAAAATTTTATTATTTTATTATAAAGAAAAAATATTATTTTACAAATAAACTTTATTGAAAAAGAAAACATATGATTAAAATATTATCCCAAATATTTAAAAATATTGGCCATTTTTCTCAACACATATATTATCATTTGTTGTCTAAAACCATAATGCATGTAAAATCATAACTACTAAAATAGAATGATGAACTAACATATTAATATCAAAACATCATAAGCGAAATACACATCATATATAAATACATGTGTTGTCACTAACACAAAAATCTCATAATAACTACTGTATCAATAAAAAAAAATTACAAATAATAAATGTATTCATCTAATATTTTATTTTATACCGAGTTTCATAACAAAACAATTTTTTAATTAGAAAAATGTTAATGGTAGTTTTCACATGTGATAGTGTGAACTGAATGTCACAAACTATTTTTTCTAACTATTGAAAAATCAATATAATTTTTATTACACTTAATAGTTTCACATTATTTAGAAATAGAGATTTAAAATAGTTTAAATACTGATTTTTTTCCTTTCATGTTTTCTACTTACATAACTGTAATAGAATTCTAATATAAATATATCATATATCTAGTGAAAATAATTAATACTTCCCATTAAACTTCAAAGTACATTTAATAATCCAAAATTGACAATATATCTTATTAAAAAAAATATAAAAACATTTTAAAATTAAATTGGAAATTACTTAATTCTATTTTTATAAAACATGTTTAATTTCAAAATTAAATCTAAATATATATATATATATATATATAACCACTCAATCAGCCCTAAATAAATAGATTGTAATGAAAATTTCTAATTTTCTTTTTGAAAAAGCCACACTGATCCTGTTATCCGAGATATACGCAAATCACTTATAAAAAACGGTTAAACATTAACTCCCAAATTTTCAAAACGGATTCAATTAGTACAAAGAAGTCTTATAAAGTACTCAATGTTTTAAACATTATCTGTTCATCAAAATAAGAAAATTGTTAATTAATTATTTATTGTATAATATAAGTAGAATTTAGAATGGGTTATGGTTTTGAGAGGTCAACCAAAGCTGCATTGAGTATTAGTTATGTGTCTTTTTCATAAATCTTTTGAATGTGACTAAAAAACGACCTCGTTTAATATGTGTAGTCAAATTAAATCAATGACAGGAATTAGATATTCCAAATCCCTACTAATCCGCCTCAAACCATGGCTTTAAAATCTCCCGCTAAATCCTCCTTTCTGTTTCTAATAATTATTATTATTATTATTATTATTATTATTTCTAAAACTTAGTTTAATTTATATTTTTGTATATAGTTTTCTTAATTTTAATTCAACTCATTTTTAGAATTCAATTTTTTGAAAAATAAAATGAGACTAAATATATATAAAGATAACAGAACAAAAAATTACTGATTCAACCTCGAATTAATTAGAAAGAAATCAAACGTGGAACTTGTCATATAATATATCTTCTTATTGCTCTACTTCACTCATTTAATTAATGCTATTTATTTTGTGCACATGATTGTGTAAGTTGTGATGATTCTTAATGGAGAGAGCAGTTTTTATGTTTATGGGAAAAGAATATAAAAGTAATGACTCCAGATATTGAAGTAATAACTTATTACTGTTTTTTATTTCTAGCTATCTGATTTATAGAGAAATTGCTTCTAATTAACAATTACTCTGCCTTTTGGAAAAAAAAATTCTTGGGCTTTTTGAATGTGTGAATACTTATAAATTTATTATAAAATTAAGAAAAAAAAAGTATATAAATGAATATTTTAAAATAAAATTGTGAATTAACTGAATTAAAATACATAGCTTTACAGTAATAATTTATAATTAGGGTTAAAGATGTTTTTTATTCTTTAACTTTCAATCAAAATTAGAATTAGTTATTTTTTAAATTTTTGTTCTAATTTAGTCTCTCAACTTTATAAATATGTAGATTTAATTCTTTTAACTAATTTTTGTTAAGTTTATTTGATGTTTCAAATACATTTCATGATACCCTTTGAATTATTTACTTGATACATTTTTTCTTCAATGTTAGTTAAAAAACGCATTTAAATATGAGATAAATTTGATTAAAATTACTAAATTTACATTATTCTAAAGATGAGGAACTAAATTAGTCTAAACTTTCAAATAAAGACTAATTTCAATTTTCACTGAAAGTTAAAAAATCAAAAACATATTTAACCGTTAAATTTATATTTAGCTTTTCAATTAATTTTTTCAATCTATAATGTCAAGTATGTAAAGTGTAAAGGAGAATAATTTTTTTTTTAAAATAACATAAAATCTTAATCATTAAAACAAAATTGATCAAATGAATACAACAAATAAAATAAATTATTTAGTTACTAAAATTTGTATGACAATCTCCATTACTTATGTTTATCTTATATCTCTCCTTGTAATTTCCTATATTTTTTCTTTATCTTATAATTTAGTAAATTTATAATGTTTTCATGGATTTATTTATAAAGTAAGTGTTTATAGTTCTAATTATAAATGTTTTTTAAATATAAACAACATACCAATAAATATTTTGTATTTATAGATTTCAAAATAAACTTCAAATTAACACCACCTAAATACAATCAAACTAATAATAATCATACTTAATCGTAAACATTTTTAGTATTAATTATCACTTAAGGCCAATATTTTAGCCTAATTTTTCCACTCAATTTTTAGACGTTTCAAACTCGCACAACCATCCAATTTTAAGATAACGATCATATTTTACCATAAGAAAGTTATATTTTATTTATTTATAATTAAGTACATTTATAACTCATTTAAGTATACACATTTATTAACTTGATTGTGTACGTTGTATTGTATGATTAAATGCTTTTCAAATTCAATGCATTAAATGTATATTTAACTGCAAATAAACAATACACATACAAATTATTGTCTTTTCATGATTAATATAGAAATTAATTTTTCCTTACAACTAACATAGAAATCGAATTTTTTCCTTAAAACAAACATGGAAATCAAATTTCCCAAAAGTAAATAATCACATTTAAAAAGTAATATTTTTTTCTATAGATACATATAATTATTTCTCTTTGCAATGTTTCCATCAAAATAAGAATCTTCAACTACTAAAATTTCAAAAATCTTAAACGCATTATATTTTTTCCTACTTAAAGTCGTATTATTATAATACGAAGTTGTATTGTAAACACGATTTAGTTAAAAACAAATTATAATCCAATACTATTACACATGACTTCAATCTAGTTGGGAAAAAAAAATCTTAAACGCCTGAAAATATGGATACATATTATATTATATTATATTATATTATATTATTCTCATCAAGTTGGACATTTTATTATTATTTCTATTAATGGTAAAAATTCTAAATTTATTTAATTTCCTATTTCTATTTCTAGTACTCTCTGTTTATGTAACATTGTTACTAGAATCATCAATCACTTCAATTTTTCATTCTAAAATTAATATATATATATATATATATATATATAAAATAACAACCATTATAACATAAGAACAAAAATACAAGGCAATTATGTTTATAGAAATTAAAATTGATGGTTAACATAAAATTATGCAAATGAAATATTATTATAAAGTGGATAGTAAGAAAGGACATGTGTAGCAGTTGTCATTTGTTTGTATGTGAAGACAATATTAGTTTTTTTTTTTTTAAAGAAAGGAACAAAGAAGTATATGTTATTTTGCTATGTGTTAGAAAGTAGTAAGGCATTTAAATAGCCATCAGTGCGGTTTGGTATAGATAATGGAAAGATATGAAAGATGAAGAATATGTCAATAAAGAAAACAGGAAAAAAGAAAGAATTTTTCAAGCTGAAATATGTTTAAATGGATGTTCAAATTTTAGTTTAAATATGTTTTTTTCATTATAATAATAATATTAAAAGAAGGAAGAAAATAGATTTATTAGTAATAAATAAAATTCTTATTTTTTGTTGATTTCTTTTTCAACCAATCAATCTTTCTCATAATTAATTTATTTTCTTCTTTTCTTTTTTCTATTTACCAAATGGAACATTATTTTAATTTTTTTTCAGATATATGAAAAATAATTATATAGAAAAAAAAGTGAATTCATGTCTTAACATACTTTATTAGATACTTTCTAAATAATTTTGATATTATCTTAATAAATAAATGATTATGATCAATTCAACTTTACAAATTTAACTTATTATTTTACCTTATTTATATATTATAATCTTACATATTTTTATTTTTAATTGATATGGAATCTCTAATATATAAATAAATAAAAAATTAAACCAAAATTAATATGAATTGATTTTTAGTTGAGATAAATCGATATGTGTTTAATATTTTTATATTTGGTGAAAGTTAAAATACTTTATTAAAAAGTTAAAATTTAATATATTTGATTTGTTTTATATAAATAATTGAAAAATAAACAATTTAAAGTCATTGTATTGAAATTTTGGCTAAAAAATAAAATTTTGTAGAAATATATAATATGAAGTCATTTTTAGTGTTTAAATAAAAAAAAATATAAATAACTCTTAGAATCAAATTTTTGTTGGGACGTTGAAATTTTCTTTCTTGTTTTATATCAATAATACTTAAATAAGTAGCATTAGGATTTATTAAAACTTTCTAGCAATTCATGGTTACTAAGAGATGAGTCTAAGGAATATGCATTGACTATATTAAACAAAATCTCTTTTTTCTTACAAAATAGTATTGGGAATCTAATAACCAATTAGTGCGTTTAAATGAATGATTTGAAGAGGACAATTCACTTATATGTAGAATTTAATATAATTTATAACAAATATAAAAAGTAAAGATAAAAATTCTTTATCTTAATTTTGGTTTCAATTGTTTAATTTGGTTTTCTTATTTCTTTAATTAAGTTTTAATTTTTTAAAATGATAATGAAATATCTTTTGTTATATTAACATTAATATTCTTAATATTTCCTTTATACATGTTATATGTCACTTTATAATATTTTCATTTTTTAATTTTTTATTATTTTTTTTTCATTTTTTTGTCATATATTAAATCATTGTCATGTCATATGAGAAAAGTCAATATATGTGTTTATAATAATATCACGTATTAGTGTCAATATTAATTGAATTCTTATATTTGAAATTTTAATTGAATTTAATTATTTTTTTAAAAAGTAATTAAAGTTGTTTTTATTTTCATATTAAAATTAAATTAGTAATTAAATTTAATTATAATTTATATACATATGCAAAAATATTTTTTATAATTTATACATAAAATCATTGCAACTAAATATTTAAATTATTATTTTTAATTTAAATTTTAAAAATACCACTTTTAAACTTATTATGTTTTTAAAATATTAAAAATATAAATGTAAAGTTACATTGTAATTCTTAAATTTTAATATTTGAAATTATTTAAAAATTATATTTTCTTTTATTTAAAAAACTGTATTTGAAATAATTTAAAAAATGATATTTTCCTTTGTTTTAAAAATTGTATTTCAAATATTAAAATTTAAAAATCATAACTCTAACTTTACATTTACATTTTTAATACTAAAAAGATTATAAATTTAAAATAGAGATTTTTTTTTTAATTTCAATGAATGGAAACTTGTGAATACACGGAGAGTATGCATAAGAGATTCAAGTGAAGTTGAAGTATTGACTTGATTTTCTTATATGAAATGAAGGTATTCAATCTTTTCTTACGACTTTAACTTTAATCGATAGATTTTTTTTTTAACTCACCTCCTTACGTAAAACACAAGATATTTTGAAGACGAGACAAGATATTTGTAAGTAGTTTAAGAGTACTCTATAGTAATTTAGGTATAACATAGGTTCTAATTCCATATTAATTAGTGGATTTATATGTAATTTAATTATATAAAATCTACACTTATTTATATATTTTATCTTATATGTGAGATTTTCAACAAATTAGTTTTGGAGATATTATATTCACTAAATATAAAATCAATTTACATTATATAAGTGTGTACAAATATTAATTTAAGGGTTAGATATGTTTTTAATCTCCCAACTTTAATGTAAAATTGGAATTCGTTGATATCTGAAACTTTGATTTTCAAACTTTAAAAATGAATGGACATAATCCTTTTAATTCAATTATGTTAAATTTTTTTGACATGTTAAAAGTGTTTCTCAACTGACATTGAAGTGAGAATGTGTCAAATGGTGTAAACAATTCAAATTCTAGCATGAAACATATTTGACAAAAAAAAATATAATTAGGTTAAAAGGACTATATCCATTCATTTTTAAAATTTGGAGACAAAAATGTATTAAAGTTTCTGAAAAGAACGAATTCCAATTTCATGTCAAAGTTCGGAGAATAAAAACATATTTAACTATTTTTTTTAAATATAGGGACTAAATTAAATACAAAACATAAATACAAAACACTCTTATGTGAAACTAATACGTGGTACTGACACTTAAGGGTGATCATTGATTAGGTTGGGTTGGATTTAGATCCAACCTACCCAATCTAGCACAATCCGAATCTAACATTGTTAAATCCATATCTGATCATTTGATTATTCAAATTAGTCAAGTTCATATTATTCAATTTTTAGGTTAATCGAATTGATCTTTTCGTTTCACCTTGGGTCATGCAAAGAGGGTCTATGCTGAGGAGGTCACTAGAGCAAAATGAGAATAGGGAGGTGCTCGCTGGTAGGGGCGAAGGGTAAAAGTAGGTGGTGGGCTAGGGTTCTACCATCGCTGCTTCGAGCCTTGCCAAAAGCTTACCGAAAGAGGTGGATGATAACGGTTAAAAACCCGTTATTTTCATACTTGATTTTGATACAAAACACACCTTTTATGACTTAGAAATTATCTTGAAATTGTGCATTTTGTCTTAGTTAGGTTATAAGAGAGTCAAAGGTGGTTTTATGGGTATTATGCTTGGTTTTCCTTGTTTTGACAGGACTTATTGAGAATTGGATGAAGGATAATGAAGTAAGAAGGAATTGGACTCAAGAAAAGATGGAAAAAGGTACAAATGAAGAAACGCAGCTACCGTTGAGCGCTAGGCTACCGCTGAGCGCTAGGCTACCGCTGAGCGCCAGTTTCGCTAAACAGACTCTGTCAAACGCTTAAGCGCTAACGTTGAGGGGAGAAGATAGAGTTGCGCTTACCGTTGAGCGCCAGAACCAGCGCTGAGCGCTGGCCTCTCCAGTAACAACACTGTCAAACGCTTGAGCGTGAACGCTGAGTGTCCCACTTGAGTGCTGCACCTACTGCTGAGCGGTGAACCCAGCGCTGAGCGCTGTACTTGGGCTTGAGCCTGTTTTCTGTAATTTTTCACAGTTTATAAATAGATTAGTGCGATCCTTAGAGATCATCTTTTGACAGAAAGGATGCAGAAACACTCTCTTCACCCCCTTGGAGGCGAATTTTGGATACAGGAGCTCCGATCTATCAATTCTAGGGTTATCTTTTCCATATTTTCCATTCAATTCATCTAGTTTCACCATGATTATGGTGAACTAAACTCCTTTGTTGTTGGGGAATGATGTAATCCTAGTTGAAACTCTCTTATATTGAAATTCTTATTTTATTCATATGCTTTGTTTATCAATTGTTTGAGTTTTTCCTCCATTATATTTCATGCTTTGTTTAAGACATTATTCAAATGCATAATCTTTGATTCTTTCTATATGGACACGTATAGTTAGGTCTAGACATGAGGGAATTCTCTTGATAGCAATATTACCTAGACATAGGAATATGAGGATCAATTGCCTAAAGCTTTTGTGCAAATGTAATGCATGAATAATTGCTAGGGAGACTAGACATAGTAAACTGGTGATTAGGAGTAGGCTTTTTTCACCAAGACATTGGGATTAGGGTAAATTAGAAAGTGGCATGAACATTGATAACAAAGTCGAATTTAGTAGGAATAGTAGATATTCGAGAGTGGATAAGGATGAAACCGTAAACTCCAACAACATCATTCATTCATATCATTCAACTGTCAATTGATCAACCTTTGCATGCATGTTTATTTTCCGTTTTTCATTTAAAACTCAAATTGTCATTTATTCAAGTCTTATGATTTCAAAACATCACATGAACGTTTAGGCCTAAGAGTCCTTTAGGAGACGATACTCGGACTTACCGATTTAATATTACTTGATACGATCTGGTACACTTGCCAGAGCCTTAACAAGTTTTTGGCGCCGTTGCCGGGGACTCATTGGTTTAACTATTCAAGTAGTGTGATTATTGATTGAATTTGACTTGATTTTTGTTTTTGTTTTTTTTTTTGTTTTTGTTTTGTTTTTATATAAAAGTGCTTTTTAGGGTTTTGTTTCTTGTGTATGCAGGAGGCAATTCATACTAGGAGCAAGAAAAATCATCAACCTCTTCTTAAAGGATTAAGTGAAAGGAGAGGTAAGAAAGTTAGAAGACTATCTAGAGAATTATTTCCTTCTGAGAGACTCTCGCAACCCTCACCAGTAACATCACATCAAAGCACAAAGATGGCTGGGGAGGAAGTTCCTAGACGCACTCTGGCGGATGCATCCAATGTGGTTGGCCCTCAACACTTTAACAACATTGCAATGCTGAGGGGTAATGCACTGAACATGGTGATGAATCTGGTGTTGATACACTTGGTGCAAATCAACCAATTTAATGGACTGACACATGAAATCCATATGATCATCTCACCACATTCAATGAGATCTGCAACACGGTGAAGATCAATGATGTTCTGGATGAAACAATTAAACTTAGCTTGTTTCCTTTCTCATTGGGAGGCAATGCTAAATTGTGGCTGAATTCTTTTCCGAAAGGAAACTTTACAACCTGGGAGACTGTGGTGGAAAAATTCTTGAATAAATATTTTCCACAGACTAAAATCAACAGAGGAAAGATGGAGATATCTTCTTTTAGGCAGGGCATGGAGGAAACCCTAGGTCATGCATGGGACATATATAAAAGTTTGTTGAGGAAGATGCCTGTGCATGATTTTGATGAGACAGCTGCAGTTCTCACGTTCCTTGGATGTCTTGGTACATAGTCAAAGCTTATGCTAGATGCCTCAACTAGAGGTAATATCAAGAGAAAGATTGATGAGGAGGCCTATGAGTTGATTGAGATCATGGCAGCTAACGAGAATGAAACTCATAGTGAAAGGGGCGTGACAGTTCAAAAGAGAGGAGTTCTTCAATTGTCCACTGAAGATGCATTGCTTGCATAGAACAAACTTTTAACTCAATAGTTGGAGAATCTAGCAAGGACTATTGCTGAACTGCCTAATGAATTGAAGAATGTTTCGCAGGTACAACAACAACTTTGTGATCGTTGTGGTGGTGACCATATCAATGGTCAATGTGCTTTTCCAGAGGAGACCCAAGAAGAAGTAAATTACATGGGCAACCAGTTTCAATACCGCCAGAGTAACTTCAATCAAGGTAATTACAACCAAGGTTGGAAGAATCACCCAAGCATTAGGCAAAGTCAGAATAATCAAATTGGAGGCCAATTTAACAGACCACAACAACCACCATTATGGCAACAGGTTTCACTTTTGGCTGAAAAAGTGAACAATTTAGATGAGAAGTTCAAAAAATTTCTGAAGGTGTATGATTCCAATTACAAGAGTAACGAAGCTAACTTCAGGAATTTGGAGACGCAAATTGGCCAGTTATCCAAAAGGGTGGAGGTCATAGAGAAAAATCAATTTGGGGCTAATATTGAAGTTAACCCTAGAGAAGATTGTAAGGTTGTTGTGAGCATGATTGAGGAAAAAGTGGAAAAAGAAATTGTTGAGTTAGAGAAAAGAGAGGAAAAAGAAGAAATATGTGAGGGAGAGATTAGAGAAGAAAAAGAGAAGAGGGAAGAGAAAAAAATAGAAAAAGAGGAAAAAAGTGAAAAAGATGAGAGAGATCTTGCTTACCCTAGAGGAGAAGAGAGAAAAAAGAGTAATTGTGAGCACTTTATAGAAATCTTCAATCAAATGGAGATTATGATGCCATTGACTAAAGCACTTCAACGAATTCCTGTCTATGCCAGGCGTATAAAGCAATATCTTAGAGAAAAGATAGATCTTGAAGAGAAAGCTACTGAGGAACAGGAAGGTTGTAGTGGCCCTTTAAAGAAAAGACACCCTCCAAAAATGAAGGATCCAGGAGGCCTTACAATTCCTTGCACCATTGGGAGTGTGAAGATAAGGAAAGCTTTACTTGATTTAGGGTCAAGTATTAATTTGATGCATCTATCTATGCTGAAGAAGATTTGTGGTCTAACATTGAAGCCAACAAATATTTCTTTGGTTGTGGCGGATGGATCATCAAAGAAACCTTATGGTGTGGTGGAGGACGTGGTGATTCGCATTGAAAGCCTTGAATTCCTTGTTGATTTTGTGGTGATAGAGATGAAGGAGGATGATAAGATCCTGGTGATTCTTGGAAGGCCGTTCATGAAGACGGCCAAAGTGGTCATAAGTGTCTATGATGGGGTGATTATGCTTAAAGACCAAGAAGAAAATGTGATCTATAATGTCTCCAAAGAGAAGCAGATGCGAATAAAAAAGAGGGCTAAGTATAAAGCTTCAAAGAAGGATGCATCGGTTGTTTGGCCTAAATTTTCTAAAGTGGTCATCAAAGGTAATAATTGTGTTTTCATGCAACAAGAAGAGGAGAAAGTTGAAAAAGGAGGAACAATCCACTTTGACTTGAAGGATGCACCATTCAAGCTTGGTACACCTGTGAGATACAAGAAGAAGCTTTGGGTGGTGAAAGGCTATAAAGAGAATGAAGTGATAGAGATTGAAGTTCCTATTCTAGGAGAGTCAAGAAGGTGGACCGGAAATAATTGATGAGTTGGTGTGATGAAGGCAAAGAAGACACCAACATGAAAGATGAGACTTGAGCTTTACTGGGTCAAGCTAGTGACATTAAAAGAGCGCTTGCTGGGAGGCACCCCAGTAACTTTTTAACATTATTTTCTTTTGTTAATTTTGGATTTTGTAATTTTTTGATTTTTGTTAAATAATATTTATTGGGTAGCATTCACTGGGGATGCTAGGTTGATTATGTATTCATTGAAGGATACAGGAAGGTACACCTATTGATGGGTATTGGAAAAATATGCACTTATTAACAAGTGCTAGAAAGGTTTGGGTCAGGCTCGTGACGTTAAACAAGCGCTTATTGGGAGGCAATCCAGGATTTTCTTATCTTTTGTTTTTGTTTTGTAATTTGAATTCTTAGTATATGTTTGCTTCTGTTGAGTAGTGTAGGTTGTTATTGTACTTGCTTTGAACACCTTATCTGATGATGGTTTGACTTGTTGATTGCATGATGAGTATGCTTGATGATGCTTGATTTGGATGATGATTGAGAGTTCTTTACATGCTTATATATAGGTGAAGTGTTCACGAGCTATGTGAACAGATGCATGATGATATTATGATTGTGATTATGATGCTAAGCAGGGTGTATGATTATGATATTTGAAATGTTGAGTGAACCTATTTGTGAGGTTTTGAGCTCTAGAGCTTTTGTTGATATGTTTGCTATCTACTTGAAAGCATGAATGATTTTGCCTAAATCTTTATGATTGATTGAATTGCATGTTTGTGTCATATGATCAAGGCCATATTTGGAAGCCCTTACTTAGCCAAATTTTCGTCCCAAAGTAAAGAGAACAATGTGTTCTACCCTTTTTGAACCTTAGCCTTAAACATTTTATGTGAAAACTTGTTTGAAAAATCTTTACCTTGAGTTGAGTTGAGAATAATTGAATGGTATTGATAAAGGTTCAAGTTTGGGGTTGCTGGGAGAATTGAAAGGTAAAGAAAAGCATTGAGCTAATGTGTTGAATGAAAAAGCATGAAAAAGATAGAAAGATAAGCATGAAAAGAAAAGCTCAATGCAAAAGAAAAAGGGAAAGTTGGGAATGAGTGAGATTGGTGAAAAAGAGAGTCGATGCTTGGATATGAATGTTTGAATAACTCTCTTAACTCAAGGATTTTGTGATCTAGAAAAACCAATTTTTCTTGTTAGCCCAACCTCATTATAAGCATTGAAAAGTCCTTGTGATGATATTTATGTGTGAGAATGTTGATTGTAGTAGATGAAAGATAATTTTGTTCTATGTGACATGTAGAAAGTAGAGGGAAGGAGTGACCTCTCGAAACACTTGAGTGATTGAGTGAAACACCTTGTTTGGTGAGAATTGATTACATGAATTCATGATTACATATGTGCTTAGTTAATTGATCATTCATAAGAATAACATCTGTTGGAAATTATATGATTATGTGAACACTATGTGAGTTGTAATGATTTGAAGCATGTGTGCATCTTGATTAAATTCCATTGAAAAGCTGAATTAAGTAATTACTTGTTGTGAAAGAATGGGTTTCGAATGTGTTGAACCATTTTGATGATAGGCGGAAGGTTAAGTTTTGTTTTGTTTTCTTGAGGACAAACAAAGTTCTAAGTTTGGGGTTGTGATAACGGTTAAAAAACCGCTATTTTCATACTTGATTTTGATACAAAACACACCCTTTATGACTTAGAAATTAGCTTGAAATCGTGCATTTTGTCTTAGTTAGGTTATAAGAGAGTCAAAGGTGGTTTTATGGGTATTATGCTTGGTTTTCCTTATTTTGACAGGACTTAATGAGAATTGGATGAGGATAATGAAGTAAGAAGGAATTGGACTCAAGAAAAGATGGAAAAAGGTACAAATGAAGAAACGCAGCTACCGCTGAGCGCTAGGCTATCACTGAGCGCCAGTTTCGCTGAACAGACTCTGTAAACGCTTAAGCGCTAACGCTGAGAGGAGAAGATAGAGAAGCACTTACCGATTTAAGTTTTATTATAGATAGCGTTTTTTTTAAAAACACTATCTATTAGTTTATTTTAAATTATGAATTAAAAAAATAATATTAATTATATCATAGGTATAAATAACGCTTTTTAAAAAAAACGCTATCTATTGTTTTGCATATTTATAGATAGCGCTTATTTAAAAAAGCGTTATCTATTAAGCGCTATCTATGACTAATTCTGTAGTAGTGAATACAAGGATGAGATAAAATGTTACAATAGAAATGCACCTAAGACTATTATACAAATAAACCTAAGACTATTAAACACATAGATAGACTCAACTACCACCCACCATCATGTTACACAACTTATTCCATCTATGATGTGAGGGCATTCCCATTAACCTTTTTGTGCATGCAGTATTTGCACAGAGAAAATCATAACATTGCTTCATAAGTGTTTCATCTTGTATGTTTATCGCATTCAACATTTTCCATATGTCGCCTTCCATGTATTAGAAAGTAAGGGTGCGACACAGGATTTCATTTCACTTCTCCATGGCAATCACATGTCTTCTTAAAATGAACATTGTTGGATCCCATTACGTCCATGAAGCCATCGAGCTTGGTTGTCAACTTATCAAATTGGGAATCCATTTATCTACCATAGGTGCCTTCCTCTTTGAACCACGTGAGGATGACGTGCCTCCAAATGGGACGAAAGGCACAAAATAAGTTGCCCCTGGTAAACCCTGGAAACATGGACTCTTTAGGAATGTATTCTATGTGCTCGTTAAGATCAACCTACGTACGAGCCTCTTGCCGAATTCAACGAGTTTGCCGAACAGTCCGAACTCCATTCCCAATAGCATGATCAACGACCGAAAGCTTCACCATTAGGTCATAATGTCTAATGGTAGTAACCCTCCACTTAGCCGCAGATAGCCTTGCCTGAAATGTAATGCAAAAACGATTGATAATTTAATAAAATGATAACATTTGCTATAACAAATCTCATTGATGAGGTCATCCTAAACTTCATCCTCTGCTTCAAATCTCATTGATGTTCCATTCCATGTAAATCCACCCAATGACCCAAAGAGGTCAAACGCCTCATGCCACTTGTCTTTCAAAACCTTTTTGTCTATTTTTGACATTGTTAATAGTAATAACAACATACCTAATCGAGTGAAGATTATCAACAATATTATTATATGCTTGGGTTTTCAAGTTACCATCAACCCTATTACCCAAATATGATTCATCGATCATGGCATTAAGAATTCGTGCATCTATGTTCTCGGTCCACTTGATGAACTCCCTTGCCCCACTAGACGACTCGATCGCGATTCCCTTACCCCTATTCGTTTTAAACCTATTTCATAAACAAAACCTTAACAAGTTAAGTTTAAATAATCATATAACCAATTTCTTATCATTACAAGTAACATAGTAAAAAAAACACAATCAATTACAAGAACAACGAGTCTTGGTAATCTCGCCACATCTCATCTGCTTTGGAATCTCTAATACTACTATCAGACCTATAATCTTCTTCACGAACTTGAACTGATGTTGTGTGGTCTTCCCTTTTATTCAATTTATTGTTATCCTCATCAAGTAATGAGTCATCGTTATCCACGCCATGAAGAAAGTTGTATAGGATACAACAAGCTAATATAATGTATGTCATTGTATCCAACCTAAAATGTGGTTCAGTGCCAATAACAATGATAGAGAACCTTTTTTACAACACACCAAATGTCTTTTCAATGACATTTCTCAAGGATGAATGATGGCAGTTAAAGAGTTCGCATGAATTTTGTGGTCCTCTGCGTGTAAATTCTTTAAGATGATAGTTGATGCCTCTATAAGGAGTAATAATTGTTCTTTTCAACATAAATCTAGCGTCGCCAAGATAGTACTTTCCTACACTATTATATATATAGCAATATTTAGTCACTAATAACAAAAAAAATTAAGACCACGATCAACACATTGATATTCACAGATAACAAACAGATCCCCTCGAGCAAAAACATCCTTTAAAATTCTTGAATCAGATGTTGCACCTTCTCAGCCAGCTAGAACGTATGTGAATTTCATATCGAAATCACACGCGGCAAAATACATTTTGGAACCCTTACTTGAACATGAGAGTTCCATCTATGACTCCCTAAACAATCATAGTCGTAAAAATAAGAACTCGTGAAAAAACTCAAAAACATTAGTGGACTTTGATAAAATTACATCTTAATAAGTGTTGAAATCATTACTTTAAAAGTACGGGTACAATCGACTGTTGTTCAACACATATGGATGAAGCTCACTTCCTGATGGCTGAATTAAAAATTCAGATTTGGGACTTAAAATAGCATCCAACACATTGTGAATATGTTTGCTAACGGTTGAACCAGATCGATGCAACAAAAATGCCTCACTTTGATTCTTAACGTTGTGGCAAATTATATGAAGAAATTGAGCTACTTGTTCCTCCACTTTTGACCGAATTGCATCCTTAACTAAGCCAGTTGTTCTTAGTCTCTGACAAAGATTAATAAATGCCTCTGGACCCATTCGAATAATGTTGCGACATTGATTAGTATGCACAAGGTAGAACATTAGATGGTCCCCACGATGATCTTTGTCTGGTACGAAATTGCTAACACTACTTGATGCACTTGAACACATATTCAATATATTCAAGGCATGTCCAACAATGCATAACACTGTTAGTGCGACCAATGCGGTGGTTATTTGTAATTTTCGATGTAGGTTTGTGACTATATTGAAGTCTACACCAACCATATCATCCAGGACATCTTCACGATCCAAATAAGAGAGATATAATTCTTCTTCCATCTATATTTACTTAAACAAATATAAACATTATTACCCACATCATAATGTCATAGATAAGTCCAATTAACATTTTAAAAGCTTCATATGTCCAATTAACATAAACATTATAATTAAGTGATGCATAATACATTCAACATACACTTATTACCAAAATCATACATTCATATACTGATTGAAAAAGAAACATAGTATAAGACATACCTCTTGAAGACTAACAAGCTTTAAACCAAGATTTTGCAGTACACAACCATAGAAATTCACACCTAAGGAGAGAAAACCTCCAATGCAATGCCCTGTGAGAAATTGTATAATGCAATTAGATGCACCCATTATTCACTCTTATATGAAATTCTATCAAATACTAAAACAACTATTTAGGGTAATGAATGCCAAATTTAACACGATGTTTACCTTCCAATAAATTGACCAATTACCTTTCTTCACCTTCCAAAAATATGACCAATTTAAACCAATACTCTTCACCTTTACCTTGCAAAAACATAACCAATTTCAACCCGAGAATGAAAAAACACATTTTGTTAAACATCAACTACCTTAAACATCAACTACCTTTACTACATTTTGTTGCACCAAAAATGCACCACAAATTACGAACTGTTCACACATAGATCACCTAAACAACCTCCTTAGCACACCTCCACCACCTTCAAAAGTCGTCCTCCTCCTTCCTAACACCTGCAATACCAAAAACTTGTTAACAATGCTTCCATTTCAATGTGCAACATCAGCAGAGTCTTTCACGATTACATGATGAACGTCTACCACCTTCACAATGAGTTCCCCTTCACAATAGGTTCACCACCTTCACGTCTAACCAAAGCCACCTTCTCCTTCGTAACACCTGCAACAAAAACAAAGGGTTAGGGGTGCTGCCATTACAACGACCTCCATGGACTCCAATTATTGCATGGACTCTCGGATGGATATCTCTGCATCCTTATCCAGCTTTGTAACATATCAAAGCACCTATTACGTGCAACACCAAGCTAGGAACCAATTTGCGCCTGGTGGAACTAAATACAGCAGCACCAAGAACTAAATACGACATGCCTTTCATTTGTGTTGTGGAGTGGAACCGATATGGTTTAGCTATAACCGAATACAGGGCCTGAAGGAATCAAATAAGGTTCACCTAGAACCGAATACGCAAACTTCTTCAACCTCCTTCAAGCTCTCTTCTTCATCTTCAAGCTCTCTACTTTTCATCTTCATCTTCAATATGGCAACATCATCCTTCAACCTCGATGCATCAACCATAAACCGACCTTCATTCTTGATCTTCATCTCCAACCAACATGCGTGTAAGTGGCAAAAGAAGAAAAACCTTCACAAAAAGAATTACTCTCAAACTAATCTGATTTGAGCTTTGTCTTCACTACACTTAAGACACAAGACTTCAACACAAACACTCATATAACATACTACACCAATAATATGAGCTCCTTCTATCTCAAAGTTAATACACGAATCACTTAAACTTAATACACAAACCAACCACATTGGGTTATTGGGTCTTCGTTGGTCAAACGTTTTCAAATTCAATTGCTCACACTGTTATTGGCAAGAATCTTTCCTGTGTTGTGCTAGTTGTGTCAAGTAGAGTTCAGGAATTGAATCTCTACATAAGCCAGAGCTAGAACATGTGAAAGTAACTCCTAAGTTACTCGTGACGTCACTGTGTATCAAACAAATGATGTACTAAAAGATTTTGCATTGCATTGTTATATGCATGGACTGTGTTCTTTATTTATTAGTAACCAAGATGCAAGTTGGAATCGATTATCCAACATTTGGAATCGAATACGTTGCATTTGGACATGGTATTTTAGAAATAATTGAGGGCAAAGCTAGCATTTTAAAACAAATCACTCCAAATCCAAACAGTTTCGCATGTGATAAAAAGGGTCCATATCTCGCATATTCTCGTAAATTCATCCTTATGTGTCTGCTCAAATGAACAAATCACATCTACCAAATCTGTCTTCACTATTCTTCTTGAACAATGTAATCAGCTGATGTGAACACAACCTTAATGACGTTTATCTAAATGGTAAAAGTGAATCTTTAATGGAAAAGAGAAAAAAGAGGTGAAAGAGACGTGAATAAGAAGAAAAAATTAATGTCTAGTGTTGTTTGCATGTGAAGATGGGAGAAGATGTGTAGTTCAATGGCCTAGAGTTGTGTGAAGTGGCTTGGGATTCTCAATGTGTTCAGTGACAAATGTTAGGATTTACAAATATTTTATTTTACTACGAAGGAGTCAAGTATCCATAAACATGTAATTTATTATCCATATCCAACAATTCATATCTATTATTTCATTTTACATATTCGATTTTATCATTGATCATTAATCTATTTTTTGGTTTGGATTTCTCGATTTCAATCGATTCAAGTTTTATTACTTATTTTTATTGCACGGTCACGTGACATTGTGTCACAACTATGTGGTCACACGTGATAAAAAAATTAAAAGAAATCAACAAATTAAATAAATAAATAAATAAATAAATAAAATAAAAACATATATAATAATATTACAAACTAATACGTATATAAAAATAAAATATAATGAAAATGATTTAATTGAATCGTTTTAATAAAAATTAGAACTTAATTGAAAAAAAAATGAATAATAAAAATAAAAATTAAGACCAAATAAACAATTTAGAAAAAAAAATGCTATACTTCCTTAGGTTAAAAAAAACACTATTATAGACATTTTTATAGGTAAAAGTACTTGAATATAAAAATTTTAGATTTTTACTTTTGACATGTGCCCCCAATAATCCGTTTCTTCCTTCTATTTCAACCACAGTGTGAAACATAAACGTTTGAGTTTATAACAATGTAATATTTTCATGTTCGTATTCTACGGTCGCTTTTAATCATTGAAATGAAACAAACAATCTCTGTCAACAGTGGGTTTGCTTTTTCAGAACTGGCCCGCAATTGTACAGAAGTAGTTATTGGACGGAAAAAGCTCCAAAAATAAAAAGAATTTTTGTTTCTTTTATCATTTTTTTAATATGTTTCCCTTATTATTTTATAGCAACTGTAACAATGAAAATATTTAAAGTTTGTTAAATTGTACCGTTACAAAATCTTTTCGATTTAACAATTTGGAAAATTGATTTCAGTTTCATTATTATTATTATTATGGATTATAGATTCTGAAATGTTAGAAGTTAACTTCACTCACACCATTAGAAAGAGAAAATTTCTGAATTTTAAATTATGTAATCTTCAATACGACCTTTTATATTGTTTTTGAATAAAATAATTTAAAAGGTTAATATTTTATTTGGTCTTTGGTTGGGATAATGTGTTTAAAGTGGTTTTATTTTTTTTTTTAAGTCTATTATTGTCCTATATTTTATAAAAAAAACGGTTCATCTTGGCTTACGGTATTAAAAACCTAACTGTGTAATTGTCTGTGTGACCAAAAGTGAATGAGGTGTCTAGTTTTGTAAAACGTGACATCCTGAGATCAATTGAAATGTAAATTTTAAAAATAAAAAAGAATAACGTGAAAAATGTTTAACAAATGATTAAATGAAAACATGGTTGTATCGTTTTGCTATTGCTTGTGAAAATGTTGTTATGTTCCATAACTAATTGCAAGATAGAAGAAGTGAAGAAGTTTCCTTCTCCTTCATCATGCTCATCCTTTACCTTTTCTTCACCTTCATCATCATAAACCTCCATTCTTTTAACACATTAAAAAAATGAATAATTAAACGTCTTTTTAATTTTAATTTAACTATTCAAGCAAGATATTGATTTAATATTATCTTATATTTTCAAAATTATCTTATATTACATATAATATACAATTTAATATATTTTAAATTTTTTTATTAATAAACCATATATATATATATATATAATAATTTTTTATCGATTTTTCTATTAACAATAAGTGAAAAACTGAGAATGACATATCTATACAATTTTATTTTTTTGCATTTGTATACGACTAATATATTTTAATTTATCTATTAGAACATGATATTGATATATTTTTAATATCATCTTTTATTTTCAAATTTACCTTATCTTTCAAATCTTTTAAAATTATCTTATCCTATAGCACAAATATTTTAATATTAAGAAAAGAATAATATCTTTTTAAAATTATCTTATTTATTTAAACATAAATATTTAAATATTTTGATATCGATAAATTTTAATATTTTCTCAAAATCTTAAAAAATACATTTTTTATTTATTTATTATGATTATATTATTTAAAGATGATTAGGATATATTATCTAAATCTTTTATCTTTAAAAATCTTATATAATAAGGTATCTGGCCTAGAAAAGTTTCACTTTAATAACAAATTCTTTCACTTCCATCAGAAGCTCTGCTCTCAATTTTTGTTCATACATTTCTTCTCGCATGGAGATGACGAATATGATTACTAAGAGCAATTATGAGGTATTTTTATCGTTGATTTGATTTGGAATTGATTTTAGGATTAGTATTTCTTTAAAAGATTGTTCTTATGCATTTTTGTATGTTAAATGAAATTTTTAGGGAGAACAAGATGAAAAGGATAAAGAAATCAAAGATCTTTTCCAAATAGAAAGAAAAAGGAAAAGAAACGAGAGAAACCCTACTGAAATACCTTTATCAGTCATGAACATCATGATTGAGTTTAAAGTTGCTACTCAGGAGGATGTTTATCTTAACAGACAGGGAAAACCTGCCATTAACAAACTTAAGAAGTTGTCTCTTTTTACCAACATCCTATCAGAGTATGTGATTAATTAATCTTTAATTTTTAATTTTTAATATTTAATTTATTACGGATCCTTGAGTGTATAAAAGACTCCTCATTAAAAAAGAAGTTTATAATTTTTATAAATACAATGACTATGAAAATTATAAAGTGACTATGAAAATTATAAACCTAGGTTTGAGTTGTTTCATAATAATAAAGAAACTTAATTTTCCAAATTAAACGGTATTTTTTAATAATAATAATTTTTTCACCAATTATTTTGCAGGAAACAGAAAGAGTTTTTAGATCATGGATTGCTAACTGTACTAAAGAATTGGCTTGAACCACTTCCCGATGGAAGCTTGCCAAATCTAACTATACGCACAAAAATTTTGAAGATTTTGAATGATGTATATAGAATTTGTAGCAGTATAATATTTTAGGTTATTATATTTTTGTCAGGATTATTTAGAATCTTATTTTATTTTTGTGGTTGTGCAGATGGATCTACAGCACCATGATAAAAGGGAACATCTAAAGAACAGTGGCATTGGAAATGTATGATTTCTCTGATCTTATGACTAATGATACTTAGACAATATTTTTTTGACAATATTTAAACATTATTTATTTGTCATTCTGTGATTGATCCAAAATTATTCCACAATGAATAATAATAATCATAAACATCATAAATCAATCACAGAATGACACGTAGATGATGTTCAAATGTTGTCAAAAAAAGTTGTTTAAGTATCATTATCCTTTGTTTTCTTCATAGAGCCTAAAATATTTGTAACCTATTCATAATTACAACATTTTCTTGTATTGACAGGCAGTCATGTTTTTATCACAATGTGATCAAGAAATTAATTCAAACAGAAAACTAGCCAATGAACTAATTTACAAGTGGGTAAGTAATACAATGTTGAATTTTTACTTTATTGTATACTTTATATACTTTTTATATATATCATTTTATTAAAAATGACATATTTTAGAAGCCATAACTTTTTTTTTCATAATTAATCTCTTTCTTTTAGTTAATTGTTTCTTTCTTTACAAGAAAAGTTATGTTTATGTAAATCCTATCTCTTATTTGCAGTGTCGATCCTTATATCATAATAAAAATACAATCTCGTTTAAAAGATCAGAAATTAGAACACAAGAGAAGAATGCTCTCTCAATTCAGCAACGCATAAATAAAAAATTGCAGAAGTTGAAGACATGTAGAAAGGAACAGTTTCAACATGCAAGACTCAGGATAAATAATACTTAATATTGTTATCATATTAAAAATATTTTTTATATTAATCTTTTTGTAACTAATTTTAAAAGTTAAATACATGAATGATGGCAAAATATATTCAAATGATTTATTTTGATTTCTTTTATTTTTAATTTTTTTAAAAAGTACGTCTACACATCAATATTAAGATTTTTGTAATTGAAACATTGGTCTTGAAAAAAGAATTGTGATATATAGTGGAAGAAAAAAAATAATAGAAAAGATGATAGATAATGAAATCAGAAATGAAGAGAAATATACGAAGACAATGAGGTTGAATTTTAATATCTAATATATAATTTAAAAACATTCTTCAAATATAATATTAATTAAACCTTGAATCTAACTTTCCATATGAAAAATGTTGTCCCGAAAAAACACATATATTTAGACTGCATACTACGATTTAAAGTCTGTACTTAATTTTAAGTTTTAATTTCTGATTATGATGTGTTTAAAGTGGTTCTACTATTTTTCGGCAGTTCACTATTGTTCCATATTTTGTAAAAACGGTTCAAGTTACTCATTTTGGCTTACGACGTTAAAAACATAACGGTACAATTGGCTTCGTGGCCAAAAGTGAATGAGGTGTATGACACGTTAGAATCAATTGAGGTGTAAATTTTAACAATAAAACTGAATGACGTGGAAAATATTTAACTGAGGGTTAAATGAAGTTCCAGGTAGGTTAGAATCCATTTGCGATTTGGGGTTCAAGAATTTGGTGAAAGTGGTATTCAATTTGGGTTCATGATTCTTTGAAGGTGAAATTGGAAAAATCCTGCTCGCCAGAACCACAACCTGTTTCAGCATTCATAATCTCCCTTTCTTCATTTGTTTTCCAATTCAACCACAACAAAAGAGAGAAGGAAACCTACCGCACCCACCTCCATCTTCTTTGTATGAGGCCACGACAACATCACCTTCACCCACAACTGCACTTTCCTCGCCTCGTCGTTAGCGTCGAGTTGGACGTGATTCTCGCGCTGCATCTTTTCCAAGGCATGTAGTTGGCCAGGAGCTCCATCAACGTTACCACCGACCGTTTTTCTCAATTATTGTTCAACCTTCTTCGTCGTCTTTGAATGGTTTTTTTTTTCTGGTTGTGGGTGTTTAAGGTGAAGAAGAAGAAAGCGATGGGGTGATGGTTGCCGAAATGTTGGGAGAGAGTTAGGATTTCTGATTTTTTGTGAATTGCAAATTAACAATTAGGGTTTCTGATTTTGCACATGATTTTTTTAATTGCGAATTGGGATTCTGATATTGGAAATTGCAATTGGGGCTTCTGATTTTACACATGATTTTACACGAACCTTAACCCTTTTCTTTTACCCAATAACTTCAACTTTTAACATTTTGCCACGTCAATTCACCTCACCTTGTCACGCAATCAATAAGTGCACAACTCATTTACTTTTGGCCAGGGAGACGATTAACCATTAGTGTTTTTAACACCGTAAGCCAAAAGGACGAACTTGAACCGTTTTTACAAAAATATGGGACAATAATGAACTGCCAAAAGAGAGTAGGACCACTTTGAACACACTGCCCTAAACTAGGGATCAAATGACGTATTAAACCTTTTTTTAATATGTTTCCCTTATTATTTTATAGCAACTGTAACAACGAAAATGTTCAAAGTTTGTTACATTGTACCATTACAAAGTCTTTTTGATTTAACAATTTGGAAAATTGATTTGAGTTTCATTATTATTATGGATTGTGGATTATAGATTCTGAAATATTAGAAGTTAACTTCACTCACACCTAGGGTTGGCAAAAAAATCCGTGTTCATGGGTATCCTTAGGTAAAATCCGTTGTAGGTAGTTGATACCCGCGGTAATAGATACCCGCGTGTAACGAGTAGCGGGTATTTTAATAACCGCTTCTAAACGGATCGAGTGCGAGTATTAAACTATCCGCACCGCGGGTACCCACTATCCGCTACTCTCAAAAAATAATAAAAAAATATTAATTTTTATTATTTTTAATTAAATTTAATTAAAAATAAAATTAATTTATATTTTATTAGGTTAAATTTAATTTAAATTAAATTTATATTTATATTTATTTTATTTTATATTATATTATATATATTTTGTAATTTTATTTAAAAAATGTATAAAATATATTTTTTTAATTTTTTGCGGGTATCTGCGGGTACCTACAGGTTTTAAAATACCCGCAAATATTTTTTAAGCGGGTATCCATGCGGGTAGTAGACGAGTTGCGGGTCGGAATTTTTTTTTGCTGGTCGGGTTGCGGGTAGGCACTGTCCGTGCCCAACCCGACCCGTTGTCATCTCTACTCACCTTTAAAACGAGAAAATTTCTGAATTTTAAATTATGTAATCTCTTATACTACCTTTTATGTTGTTTTCGAATAAAATAATTTAAAAGGTTAATTTATTTATTTGAAGAATTTATAATTTTTTATTCTAGAATAAATTGTTTGGACAAAGTAATTTGAAAGAAATTAAAATTACATTTTTCTGAAAGATATTTTAAATGAATAAAATAGAAGGTTGAGTTGATTTAATTTGAGATAAAAGTAGAGCTTATTCGTTTTGAGAGGAAGGTCGAGCAATTTCAACTTGACCTGAAGGTCAAGATAAATTGGTTCGGGCCGAAGGTTGACCCGATTTGGTTCATGTCGAATTTTGAGTTGATTCGACCTAAGATGAATGTTGAGATAAGTCACTCCGGTTGAAAGTTAAGATGTTCATTGGGTTAAAAGTCATGATGAGTTAGTTTGGATCAAATGTCGTGATGAGTTAGCTTGGATCGAATATCATGATGAGTTGGTTTGGATCGAAGGTCAAAACAAATCTGTTCGAGTTGTAAGTCTTGAAAACTATACCTGAATCTAAGGACGAGACAAGTTGGTCTCACCCAAAGATCAAGATGAGTTATCCTAAGTCAAAGGTCAAGACGAGTCGTTTCAGGTTATTATTGAGACGAATCAATAGTCAAGACAACTCGTCTCGATGCTACGGTTAAGATGACTCGAGATAAGTTAGCCTGAGAAGAAATTTAAGTCAACATAATTTGAATGATAGAGTCAAATTATCAAAACATTTTTAAAATAAATTTTTGTCTTAAAAACAAAGTAAAACTACTTTATTCAAATAATAATATTAAAATCTAACATATTTCAATTATTCAATCCAAACAAATAATTTAATTATAAATATTTCAAATTTCATATATTTCAATTTCTTGAAATTGCTAAAATTTAGACAAAGTTTAAGACTAAGAAATCTATAAGTTGTTTATAGAATAATTGATAAAAAAAATTATACTTCTAAATTGAGAAAATGATTTATGAATTTCTTAATTTAAAAATAAAAAATTATTATTCTAAATCATATAATTTAAAATTGATTAATTTTGGATTGTAGATTATGAAACTCATGCTTAATTAATTAAGCATGATATAATTCAAAATTTAAATAAATATCTTTTTAATTAATAGCAATACAATTCATAATAAAACTCAGATTTGGTTTCATATTTCTATTTCAATTAAAGATTATATAATTTCTTATATAAAATATTTATCCTTTCAATTATACAATTCATAATTAAAAATATATATGTGTTTAATTAAATATTTTACAATTTATAATATATATAACATTATATTTTAATAGTATTAAACTATTTAAGGAATCATAACACATTTAATATTAAGAAAATAATTAATTCGAGAGAACATATAAAATATTATTATAGTTATCTAAATATAACTATAACATCTCCAAAAAAACGTAAAAGGTAGGATCGTAAATTATACTTAAGTTCATTCACCACCTAAGACATGTTCCACAAAAAACATCTTCATCTACTCGTACCATTAAGGTGATATTTCCAAATAAGAAACAAAACACAACAACAAACACATTTAGAGGAGTAAACTAATGTACAAATAAGTTTAATATAATATTTATAATGCACCAATTTATCAATCACACATGTTAAACATGCCATAGATTCATACATTCATATAACAATTGACACTAACTCAATTATTCAAATGCATTCCTTTGACATAAGACTTCAATCTAGGCATTCACTTGTAGTGATAAATTAAGAATGCATTTGAATACACTACAGAGTTATAAAAAAGGAGTTATCACCCTATTACTTACAAGGTTAGTCCTCTTCATGCCTAAGACCAAACCAATGTCTATAAACTAGGACCTTTTGTCACTCTCACCATATAATTCATTCTACTATATTTGAGAATAATTATTAGAGTTCAAGATACCCCTTTTCTGACCTTCCATATATCAATGCATACACTAACTTTACCACTTCATAAAATATTTTCTTGAAATTCTCTCAAATGACATTGTTCATTCAAAAAAACTATATCATACCATATTAAGCCTACATACACACTAAAAAATCTCAATCTAAAACAAATAAGTGTATAATACAAAGTAAACCACTTCAAACAAAACAAGGAATCAAAGAATAAAACGTAGAAAACCACACTAGGACATAGACTAATGCATATTGCAAAACCTCTCGCAACAAGGAGCACTCAACGTTAAAGCTCTCACATTTTTTCTTGTCCAACGAATTAACATCCTGTAGTGATAACTGACACTTAGCGACACGTTATCACCACTTAACACCAAACCATTCACAAAAATGACCACTCAACGGTAAAGACCAGCGTTCAACGATCTGAAACATATATTTTAGAAAAATGATATGTTTTAGATAATAAAACTGATTAACTGAAATTCTATTTATACTTTTGAACTTTTAATATTAAAATAGTCTCAATATTTAAAACATACTATCACTTCTAATAAACTCCTACCGTATATCCAGTTTTAACTAAATATTATATATAATATATAATTAATAACAAACTCAAGTTATTATTTGAAATCGGTCGGTCTAAAGATTTATTGATTTCATAATTTGAAAAAACTTTGAAAAATCAGTACACACCTCCATAGTCAATGTTATTATAAAATAATAAGGGTCACTTCAAAAAGTCGGAGTGCATAAAGAAATCATGGAGGTACGGGAGGCGACAGGCCCTTCAAAAGCGGAATAGGAGCCAACAAGAATCTCTTCATTACTAGTATTGCTTTGTGTACCTCTACAGTTACTAAAGGAAGAAGCGTGTGGGGTTGAGGGGAGGGGGTAGAGGAAGAAGAAGACCAAAATAACTTCTTCCCATAAACCGTGTTTCAAAAAGTTCTTTTTGAAATATATTTCATGTATGAGTATTATGAAAAATTCATTTTACAAGATATTATACATGTTCTGAAAAATTTATTTCAGAAATCCTATTTGAGAACATTCTGTTCTGAAAATTTTCTTTTGGAATTTTTTTTCAAAAGTTTTGTCCCGAAAATCTTGTTTCATAAATTTCAGAAAATTTTCCAAAATATGTATTTCGAAAATCATGGGAGATAAAATGGTAATTTTATAAATTTGAGGAGTGCGTGAAACAATTGTAAGAGTGAAGAAAGTAAAAGCCTTTATTACTTGGCGGTGGCCGATTCATTGGCCGCTTCTTCCTTTAGTTCCCTTTTTTTCTTCCTACAATCCCCACAGGCTTGGTGAAAGTATAATTGTACCCTCTTCTTCTTCTCATTTGTCCAATCCCTGCACTTCTTACCTCTAATAGAAGCGGAGCACCTCCAAAAGTGGCGGAGCACCTTCAACAGTGGCAGAGCACCTCTACGAGAACTGGAATCTCGCAGCTAGCCAAGATATATTTCGAAATTCAAAAATAATTTTCAGAATATATATATTTTGAAATATAATTTTTTTAAATGTATTTCTAGATTTACAATACATTTTTTAAATCATGTATATGCATTTTTAAGTTTGAAATAATTATACATAACTAAAAAAAAAAGTGCACGACTACTTTTTATCTTTTTATTACAATTTTAATAAGAAATAATTTGAGATTTAAGAGTTTTATGAAGGTGCAGTAAGATAAAAGGAGGGTGCAGGAACAAAGAGCCCGAGACAGAAACTGAGTTGAGGCCCAGTAAAGGCATGGAAGCCCAAGTAGCGGGTGATAGTTAATTGGATGGTGTTAAAAACTGAAAACGAGCAACGACATTGAAGAGCGTGTTTTTTTCGCGTGTTCGTTCTTTCTTTCACTCACTCAGATCCCACAGATCTGCTTGCGCTTGGTCTTCTTGGTGTTGTTCATCTTGGTTAATTGGGAAGTTTCTGAGTGATTTGGAATTTTCGAAATCAGATCTGGTCTCAGACAATTGCATTTCATTTCAGAGCAATGGAGAAGTCCTGCACTCTGATTGTCCACTTCGACAAGGGCACGCCGGCGCTGGCCAACGAGATCAAGGAGGCGCTCGAGGCAAACGACGTGGCGGCGAAGATCGATGCGCTGAAGAAGGCGATCATGCTCCTCCTCAACGGCGAAACCATTCCACAGCTCTTCATCACCATCATTCGCTACGTCCTCCCCTCCGAGGACCACACCATCCAGAAGCTCCTCCTCCTCTACCTCGAGATCATCGACAAGACCGATTCCAGAGGCAAAGTTCTCCCTGAGATGATCCTAATCTGCCAGAACCTCCGCAACAACCTTCAACACCCCAATGAGTACATCCGCGGTGTCACCCTCCGCTTCCTCTGCCGCCTCAATGAGTCTGAGATCATCGAGCCTCTCATCCCATCCATCCTCTCCAACCTCGAGCACCGCCACCCCTTCGTCCGCCGCAACGCCGTTCTCGCTGTCATGTCCGTCTATAAGCTTCCCCAGGGGGAGCAGCTGCTCGACAGCGCACCGGAGATCGTCGACAAATTCCTCTCCTCCGAACAGGATCCTTCCAGTAAGCGAAACGCGTTTCTTATGCTTTTCTCATGCGCTCAGGACCGTGCTATCAATTATCTGTTTGCAAACATAGATAGAATTATTGACTGGGGGGAACAGCTCCAGATGGTGGTGCTGGAACTGATTAGAAAGGTTTGTCGGAGCAACAAGGGGGAGAAGGGGAAGTATATTAAGATTATTATAGCCCTTTTGAATGCTTCCTCAACTGCTGTTATCTATGAATGTGCTAGCACCCTTGTTTCGCTCTCTTCTGCTCCCACTGCCATTAGGGCTGCTGCTAGCACTTACTGTCAGCTATTGCTTTCTCAGAGTGACAACAATGTTAAGCTCATTGTGCTTGATCGTTTGAACGAGCTCAAGAGTTCCAACAGGGAGATCATGGTGGAGATGGTCATGGATGTCCTTCGGGCTCTTTCCACTCCCAATCATGATATTAGGAGGAAGACCCTCGATATTGCCCTCGAGCTGATAACCCCCAGGAACATTGATGAGGTTGTTATGATGCTTAAAAAAGAGGTTGTTAAGACTCAGAGTGGGGAGCACGAGAAAAATGGGGAGTACAGGCAGATGCTTGTCCAGGCTATACATACTTGTGCCATTAAGTTCCCGGAGGTGGCCAGCACTGTTGTGCATCTCTTGATGGACTTCTTGGGGGATACCAATGTGGCTTCTGCCATGGATGTGGTTGTTTTTGTGCGCGAGATCATAGAGACCAACCCCAAGTTGAGGATTTCTATAATCACCAGGCTTTTGGACACTTTTTACCAAATCCGTGCTGCCAGGGTGTGTTCGTGTGCGCTCTGGATAATTGGGGAATATTGCCTGTCACTTTCGGAGGTTGAGAGTGGAATTGCAACCATTAAGCAGTGTCTTGGTGATCTTCCGTTTTATACTATTACTGATGAAGGAGATGGTCAGGATTCATCAAAACCCATACAGCAGGTAAACTCCACCACTGTATCTTCTAGGAGGCCTGCCATCCTTGCGGATGGGACCTATGCCACCCAGAGTGCTGCCCTGGAAACAGCCATGTCACCACCTACCCTAGTACAGGGGTCTCTGTCTTCTGTTGGAAACTTGAGATCACTCATTCTCTCGGGTGATTTCTTTCTTGGGGCAGTAGTTGCGTGTACACTCACAAAACTTGTCTTAAGGCTGGAAGAGGTCCAGACTTCAAAAGTTGAAGTTAACAAGGCAACCACACAGGCCTTGTTGATCATTGTTTCAATGCTGCAACTGGGCCAGTCTTCAGCTCTTCCGCATCCAATTGATAATGATTCTTATGACAGGATTGTTCTCTGCATTAGGTTGCTGTGCAATACGGGTGATGAGATAAGGAAGATATGGCTTCAATCTTGCAGACAGAGCTTTGTGAAAATGCTTGCAGATAAGCAGCGTCGTGAGACTGAGGAGATTAAAGCGAAGGCTCAAATCTCTAATGCACAGCCTGATGATCTTATTGATTTTTACCATCTGAAGAGCAGAAAGGTATGGTAGCTGCCTTTATTTTCTCTTCTTTTAAGAAGGTTATAGCTGAATTACTTTTTTTTTATTATAATCCCTGAGTTCTTCATTTTTCATGATGTGATATTGTTACATTCATGCAAATATTAAGTTGTGGTAAAACGCATTGCAACATTGCAACGTCATTGCAACATTTGTTTAAATGCGGATATACTAGCTCTTCTGATGTTTCTTCTAATGTACATTCTTTGTATCCTTTTGTTCTACATTCTTCAGGGTATGAGCCAACTTGAGCTGGAAGATGAAGTTCAAGATGATCTCAAACGTGCTACTGGAGAGTTTACAAAGGATGGAGATGACGCAAATAAGCTCAATCGTATTCTTCAGCTGACTGGATTCAGTGACCCTGTTTATGCTGAAGCATATGTAACAGTGCACCACTATGACATCGTACTTGATGTTACTGTCATCAACCGAACCAAGGAAACTCTTCAGAATCTCTGTTTGGAGTTGGCAACCATGGGTGATCTCAAACTTGTTGAGCGTCCACAAAACTATACTCTGGCTCCAGAATCAAGCAAACAGATTAAGGCCAACATTAAGGTTTCATCAACTGAAACAGGAGTTATATTTGGTAACATAGTTTATGAGACATCTTCTAATGTTCTGGAGAGAACAGTTATTGTTCTAAATGATATCCACATTGATATCATGGATTACATTTCTCCTGCATCTTGTGCTGATGTGGCATTCAGAACTATGTGGGCTGAGTTTGAGTGGGAAAACAAGGTACGTATCTTTTCTCTTTCTCTCATAGCAAATTCTTTTAACCAAATGGTAAAAAAACATGGGGCTACTTTTTTTGTCCATAGCAACCCCACTTCCATTATAACAAGTTGTTAGAGAGAAACCTTTCTGGTACTTCTGCGGCTATAGTCATATAATACTCTTTTAACTAGTCATAGAATACTCTTTTAATTAGTTTTGAATGTGTCTTGTCTACAGAATTTTCATTCATGGTTTGCATCTTGACTATTGAGATAATGATATTTTGATGAAGTTCATTTATTTATATTAATACTTTTCATGGTTATTGTCAATGGTAGTTAGGTTGAAAGTTTGATAAGAACTTTTCTTTGCTGGTTACATTTGGTAATAAGAAGATGATACTTTATAAGGAAACACACCATTTGATTAAGCTCCTAGACCTAGGTTATTTGTGAAGGATTTGGATACTTTATTAGAATTTCTATGTTTGATTTCTCATTGTGCTTAAATGTAACATGCTGAATAATTATATTAATTTCTCTAATGAGTGTGTTACCCTTCCATTATATTCCATTTTAATATGAATTAGCATGATAATGACACGTGATAACAAATGAGTACTTTATACTGTTGCTTCTTCTGTAGTTCAGCTCTTTTAGGTGATATGGGGTGGGGTTTTGTACTTTCCATTTCATTTTAGTTAGGTGCCATTTTTGAATTTTCTTTAGTTTCTTAGCTTGGGTGGCAACTATAACCTATGATTCTGCTATGTCGAATATCCGGCTGTGATATGTAATTTAGGATAATTTATACAATTTAGTATAAATTGATATGGATAGAACGGGGTATGATATTAAAATATCAAATAAATTCTTTAAAAAAATATATTCATTCATGGAAAATTTGTAGTAATATGTAATCACTCTCAAAGTCACAATTAATAAATAGATTGGGGTTAAATAATTTTTTAACCCTGTAAAATTTTTAGTCCCTAAAAATTGTTTTGTCCAGTTTTAGTCCGATGTTTATTTTTATTTATGGCTATATGGTTATTAGTCCCTGGTAGTGAGTAAAAGTGGGCAAGAAAATAGCAAACATCTAAGGACACTAGGAAAATAATTGATGGATAAAATAAACGTGAGACTAAAAATGAGCAAAATGAAAAGAAGGGCTGAAACTATAAATCTAAATTTTTATAGGGATCTAAAATTGTTTAACCCAATAAAATATATCTAAAAAGTAAAATATAACAACTTCAAGCTTAGTGAAACATATCTCTATCCAACACAGCAATATCTGACACTATAATAACACAATAAAGCTATTTTCTTTAAGCCGGACTTACTGAAATGTAACATTATGTCTAAAACATGTCTAAAAAACGAGATGTAGAAGTTGGACAAAGAAACATTATGCCTAAAAAATGTATGTAAAAGACTTAATTTCAAGTAAACATAAACATTAAATATTAAAGGAAATACAATAAACAAGGTTAACAAAGTGCTGTGATACTTAACACTGTAAACATTGAACGAAAGGAGATGGAGAACGGAGTTTCAGAAGCTGCTTCCTAAAATTTGTAAAGAAGTTAGAATTAGGCGAGTTTCTTTCCAATTTGGATCAGCCTTACCTGATTGGAGGGCGGTCATTGAGTGTCCTATTGGGATAACAGTCATGCAATTCATCCTGAGATGTGTAAATCACAGATTTGAGCAATGCTACTGTAATTTTTGGAGTCTTCTGTGTAAGCTATTATCATGTGTGAAGGAAGGATGGCTTTGGATTATCTCGTGTCGCCATATGCAGCCAAACTGCTTGAAAGAAAAAATAACCATAATCACGAGTTCACGCTGCACCCATCTCATTCATGTTTCTAAATATACTTATTTATTAAACAGATATGATGCCAAAACTGGCATATCTGTGGGTGGTAAGGTATCGCTTATTCCAGGAGCACAAATGTGATAGGGATTCATGTACTCAGGCAATGTATTTCTGCATTAACTGGATGATATTTATGATTCGCTGTTAATGAATTTTGTGTTTTAGGTTGCTGTAAATACAGTATTACAAGATGAGAGGGAGTTCCTGACCCACATTATCAAGTCTACAAATATGAAGTGCCTGACTCCACCGTAAGTTCTCTGACTCTGCTAAGGTCCTTTTGTAGACATTATTTTACGCACAAAATATTATCTCTACTATAACATACCCGAAGAGGTAAAACTTCTGACAATTTTGCTTTTCCTATGAAGAATGTTTTCAAATTAAATAAATAAGCATGTCTAAAAATTTTGAAATATTTTTCTTAAAAAATTTGCTAATTAATATTTTTTTCCGTCTGTAAAACTTTTAGGATTTCTATTTTTGCTCCCGAACATTTTTTAAACGCATCAAATGCCCTTATCCTTTTCCATCCTTACTTTTAGTCCTTCAACATTTTTCTAAGAACGAAAAGGAAGATACAGGACTAAATTAGTCCAAATAAATTCGAACATTGAAAATATCAGCATTTGAAAAAAAAAATCTGTCAAGCTTGACGGTTATATCAAACTATCAGTTGCCATAGAGGCCTCTTGAATAAGAAATAATTAATTGGATTCATTATCTTTTGAATCCCGAATATTTTTATAATTTCTATAAATCCAATTAAAAATTTATTATTAAGTGTTTGTGTAAGTTGATAGTTTGATTGTGTAAACAGTCAAGCTTGACAGATTTTTTTTTTCAAATGCTGTTTTTTTGTGCATCTTCATTTTGTTGCGATACTTCTTATCTGTATCTTCATATCTTAAACATCAATAATTGAGGCAGTATTAGGTTCAGCGATTCATGTTACTATTTATCTTTGATTAGATGGGACCCATTCCATATAATTTGATCATCATCTCCTGTTATTTAGATCTGCTTTGGAAGGGGAGTGTGGTTTCCTTGCTGCAAACCTTTATGCTAAGAGTGTTTTTGGGGAAGATGCTTTGGTGAATGTGAGCATCGAGAAGCAAGCAGATGGCAAGTTGAGTGGATACATCAGAATAAGAAGTAAAACTCAGGGAATTGCCCTCAGTCTTGGGGATAAGATAACTTTGAAACAGAAGGGAACCGCTTAATAGGAGAAATGTCCCCTTTTCTATGCTGTTTCCCAGCTTGTATGTCCATCAACATTGTGTAGCTTCCGGTGGCAGCTCTCACTTCAAGCCAAATTATTGCTTCAAATTATGTACCTTTTGGTGGCTGCCCTCTTTGTTAGTATTAATTTTTTTCCCTTTGAATTTCCAATTTTGTTTGTATTCTTTCTTTGGATCCCATATTTTATTTTTCTACACATGGGGACGGACACCGTATATTGATATGAGAATCATTCTAGTAACTGTTTGTTCTGGTTGACCTTACATATGTGCTTATGTCTTAGAATAATAATCATTACTCATAAATTGTAGTTTCTGTCCTTTGTTGATCTTTTTGATACTTTTAGATTCTAGGTTTCCATTCTTTTCTGTTTCATACATTTTCTTCCTATGTCATGGTTATTTTGTCATTGCCCTCCTTGATCAGTTTAGAAACTGTAAGTGTATAACATTACGAATGAGTTAAAACTACCTGCTCTAGAAGAACCAAGAGTTCGGAGATATATGCCTGTTTGACTTAGTCTCTTTTGTAGAGTTTACTGTATCACAAATCTGCAACTGCCCAATTCCTTTTTATTTATTTATTATGTTTTGTTTCGTTGTGTCGGAAGATGGAGATATTGACAGGGCTACAGGACAAATCAGTAGGATATGCAGACGTTGATTTTCTGTGCTTGAAAAAATAAAAAATGAAAATATATGAAAAATCACTAATATACTTTGTATTATTAAAATTGAACCACCATTTATCTTGTCGGTTTCTAGATAACTTGTGGAACTGAAGAATCTCTATTTGACATTCATGATCCCTCTATATTACTATCATTGACTTAATTAACTCTCTTTTTCTCAATAAATTTTAAATAACATTTCTATGACCTTAAAACGTTGGGAGAATAAAAGCCATAAAGTAACGTATCTAGAAAGAGTAAATCAAATCAAAGTGACATTTGTAAGTGATAAGTAAGGACAGATAAGAAAAAAGATTAATTTTGATTAACATTAATAATTTTTCATGCAACAATTATTCATTACTCTCTTTAGGAAATTCATGACAATTTAACTTAAATTGTATCCCATGCTCGAACTTTTTTTTATTTAATTTTTTTCTAGATTAATTAAGGTTGTTGATACTTGAAGGTAGTGTTAATTACAATCTCTAGTTTAAACAATTATTAAAGCAATGGTATTTATTTACTAACATACTTTTCCTTTTTTTCTTTTATCTCAGTCAAATATAATAATAATAAAAATT